>JACEVL010001070.1:0-110000 GCA_020284085.1 Aporrectodea caliginosa
CTACATTGTGGGGGCGTGACCTTGAGCTTCCTAGGAAAAACAAGAGCTCCGCCGGGCGTCTTCCGTCAGGGAATGGGGCATGTACATTGTACAAGAAGACATCGTCAAAAAAACAGACAGACACACGGACAGACAGACAGACAGATAGACAGACAGACAGACAGACAGATAGACAGGGGAGACAGACAGCAGGAGGGAGGAGGAAGGGGAAGGAAAGGAAGGAAGGAGGAAGGGAAGGAAGGAAGGAAGGGAAGGAAGGGAAGGGAAGGAAGGAAGGAAGGAAGGAAGGGAAGGAAGGGAAGCTGGAAGGGAAGGAAGGAAGGGAAGAGGAAGGAAGGAAGGAAGGAAGGAAGGAAGGGAAGGAAGGAAGGAAGGAAGGAAGGATGGAGAGAGGGTAGAAGACGGAGAAGAGGGGATGGGATGGAGAGAAAGGGAGAGAAAAGAAAAGAAAAGTCGAAGATGAAAAATGGAAAATGTCGTAGAGTGGCAACGTATGCGCATATGAAAACGGTCGATCATGTTTATGATGATATTGGGAGAGCCGACGGTGGTGGATGTGGGTTGGAGGTGGGTGGTAGGTGGAATTCTCAGATGGTCCGGAATCCAGATCGTATAACTGATCTGCCGACCAAGGCCAAACAGAACGGGACCACCGTCGAATGAGTAGTAGTAGTTTCAGTTTAACGACACTGTGTGATAACGAAGACCATTAGCGTCGCCCCTCCTCCTTTATCCAGGCTAGGGACTGGCACTGTCAGAAAGCGGAGTTCCCGTCGATTGAAACACCCAGGGAACTTATATAGTCCTTTGTGCAATGATGTTTCGAAAGTAATCATACAATGGCGAAATAAAACATCGCGGGTGCTATGCGTGTTAGTATGACATCTTCAAATGATGCTGGAAATTCATTTCGTAAGATTCACTTGTGATGACCCCGGTCGGCTCCCGGAGTCGGGGTCAGCTCCCAGACTCCCTAAAGTAATCTGCCTTGCCCTCGAAGCGTTGATTGAATCAGTGGTCTCGAAAGCAAATGGTTAAACTACATTGATATGGGTCGACGGTGGCCCAAAGTACTTATATTTCTATCGATAGCAGCTTGCACAAATGTAGGCTTTTTTGACAGAACTGGTGGCATGGATGATGGATGATGGATGATGGATGATGGATGATGAATGTTCACGTAGAATGGGATGTTCAGGTGACATGGATGTTCACAGTCCAAGTTGACACGCAGTGTGTTAATTCTGTGTTAACCCTAGGGCTACCAAGCTTTTTTTGTAACACGGACTACCAAGGGGGGGGTGGTTACCCCCCCTATTTCGTGTTTGGTTTCACATATCATAACTTGTAATATAGCAATTGATTCAGCATTCATTTCTGCACAGAATGGTATATTTAGTTGTACATTATGTGAATGCACCTCGAAATTACATCACTTTGCAACAACGGAACCCATTAATTAGCAATATTGTATATTATTGCGTACATTTTGTACTTTTGGATAAACAAATATAAGATTATGTGTGTTTTGAAACTAATCTATGTATAAAAGATACACAAAATCATCCCTACACATTTTTATATAGTATAAATGTACATCCATACATATATATCCATACATATATATCGGTTTACGTTGTAATGCTGTATTCAGCCATTTTCACACAGATTACGCGTATTATTATTTATTTTGATCACTTCCGGTATTCAAAAGACAAAGATGTAGGTATGCAAATGAAGCCCTTCATTCCTCTAAAGAATGGTATCTTTTTGTTTCTCTTCCAGGAAGACAAATGAATACGCTACAGACAAAAACTAAGGGGGAGTCCTTCCATTCAGCCATTTTTCACGCATATTACGCGTATTATTGTTTATTTTGAGCACTTCCGGTTGTCTCAGGTCAACTCAGTGACCATAGAAATGTAGCCCCACATTCCCTCTATAGAATGGTATAATTTGTGTCTCTTATTATTAAATGACGGATAAGATATAGTCGAAATCTAGGGGGGGTGGTATCCACACCCCTGGTGCCTCGGGTATATTGGGTATAACTTTGAACGGTGTGAGATATCATCTCAAAGTTTACTCAAAACGTGTGTAAATGAACCCCCAACAGCTACCTAAAAGGTCAAATTTTTATTCCATACAGAAAAAGTTTGAGATATGAAAAAACCTAGGGGGGTGGCAACCACCCACCCCCTTGGTAGCCTGGAGGGTTAATGTGTGAGTTAATTGACAACACATATGCAACTGCAGGGAATGATAATTATAACTGTTGTAATGATAATTTCCATTTTCTAATTAAATCCGGTTTCACTCGTCCAAATTGCATAAAATAATTAATAATCACTCTGTTTTACATACATGTATATTAACTTTATAGTCCCTCTCTCTCTCTCTCTCTCTCTCTCTCTCTCTCTCTCTCTCTCATCTCTCTCTCTCTCTCTCTCTCTCTCTATGCAATATCCTGCTGCAATAACGTAGTAATGATTTCTCTTATATCAAATGAAAACCGTCAGACTGGGTATGCTCGTGTGTGCTATGTGTGTGTGTCGAGTATAGATCAGATATATATATTATATATATATTTATATATTACTTACATATATATAGTTACTTACTCATTTGCCTACTTACTTACTTACTTCCTTACTTTCTTACTCAATTCGTTACTCCTGGAAGAGTCGAGACTTGCGTGCTTCGAGGTCGTCGATATTTTGACAAACTGCCATCGGCGGAGACCAGGTGGCGCCGTTCGTGGTGCGAGTGGCGCGCCATCCGAACATACATCGTCTTTGCAAGGGTCGCCGGCTGTGAGCAGAAGAGCTTCTCTCCAGTCTATTAACTGAGGCGACCTTTGACCTTCTTAAATCTGAAACGACGAACGATATATTATTCGGTCGCTCATTCAATATAATGCACCTATGAACGCTAATCGTAGATTCGTCAACCTATAGGTTCTGACGCCAATATCCAACAGTCTCTCTGTATGTATCTATGTATGTATGTATGTATGTATGTATGTATGTATGTATGTATGTATGTATGTATGTATCACTGTGCTTGAATCGGAGTACCTCTGAGTAGTAGGGTGGTCCAGAAACATAAACTTGCTCAGAGTTGCGCTCCACAACCCTCCTTTTGTTCTATGCCTGCCCACTATTACCTCTACCAAATTTGAGAGAGATTGATTAGTATTTAGAGGTCGCTCAAGGTCAAGGTATTTTGACCATATTAAGCATGAAATCGGTATTCTGCATTGAAGAACAGAAAACAGAATTTGAGTTGAATTAAACCATATATTGCAGCAATGAAATTAAGAAAAGGTTCCAAAATGTTCAATTTTGCTATGGAAACACTAGAACTTCTCTTGAATAACACATTCTATGTCCTCTGTCATCTTCATCAGCGTGGTCTTAGAGCTGGACGGATAGGTCTTCCTGTGGCGTTGCACGAGCTGAAGAAGGAATGGCTGCTCTTCATTCTTTGTCAACCATTAAATTCTACTGCTGCATCAAACCAATGTCTTTCACAGCACAGTCGTTCATAACTGTCATGACTGTCACTGCCTTTAGGAGGTCCTGAGAGGAGTGATCATCGCATCATTCTTTAGGAGCCTTTACAAAAGAGCCTAGAGCCTTCTTTTTCTATTCAAGTGCAGAATGTCAACGACAAGATTAATTCTCTCTGTGAAGGAAGATGCAAAGACAAGGGAGCTGAGGGCTTCAGGAGGATGATCGAGGCATTTCACATAATTGATGGACTGTGGGAGATGGAGGTTTGTCACCATCAGTGTTCTCACATCCACACCAATTCTGTCGTGAAACAACGACGGGCCAACAAAAATTTCTGAAAGGTACCCGATAAGCCTATCGAAAAGCGGTCGAGACAACCTCTGCCAATCTAATATTAGGATATGTACTGAGCTCTTCCAACAGCAGTAGCTCGTTGAGTTGTGCTCTTATAGGCAGAGGAGCTTCGTGCCAGAACCAAACATAAACGAGGCTCACAAACAGTGCCATCCCCATTACACTGTGTTTTTCTTTGGCAGTTACAGAGAACTGCTGCTGGAAAAGAAATATTTGAATGCCAAAGATAGCTTTCGCCATACAAAGTGCATAATGGAATGCTTCTGGTGCCCGACAAGAAACCCTTGCTCCCCTTTCATCACCCAGGAAGATCAAACTAAGTTTCAAGGATTCCTTGTAGTCTTCTCTTTGAGAGCTCCCTGGCAGAATTTCACCATTTCTTTCCGAAGAGCAGAAGTGTGTGCATCAGAGATGTTGTCGACAGCCACTTCATTTGTCACCTGGTCAGTGTATGGCCAGCTTTCCTGGTACTTCCTGAACATAGTAGCGCAGACTCTCCAGTAGGTCCAAATAAAGAGCCGAAAACAGCAGCAAGTGGAAGTTCCATGACATGCTGGCGGCAAGCCACCCAGGCTATTTCTTGCTAATTTGAATTCTCAATAAAAAAACTGAGGCACCATTCTTCAGGCCAGTATTGCTGGCATGCAGTGGTGTCATAGACTATACACAACAATCTCGATTTCGAGGAACCCAGTCATCCAGTGTGCTCAGGCAGGCTTCAGCTTGTTCGTTACCAGTTCCGCAGCCACATTTTGAAAATTCCAGGAATATCTCTTCTCCGTCACCTATGACTAGTACTGCAAGTCTGTCATCTCTTTATGGTTCTTGTAGTGTGATCGTCGGATGGATCTTTTGTTGAAAGATGGAACCAAGACAGTTTTTCTGTGCCCTTCCCTATCAGCCAAACTTCAGCACTACTTCTTCTCTTTACCATTATTGTGTTTATGAGCTATGTCAAAAACTCTATTTACAGTCAATTCTCTTCAATTATCTAATTCAAATGCAGTAATAAATCTGACTAAGTAAAACAGTTTAGAGTTCTTAACAGTAATTAAAAATTCCAACATTTACATTCTGTGCCTGTTCTGTTATTAGTTAAGATTTATGTCTTCTGTCATTTGTGTTCTTGTGAATTGTTTAATTGTCATAACATGTAAATGTACAGCGCAGTGCGTTTGTCAGGCGCTTCATTAAAGAAAAGATATTATATTATTATTATTATTATTATTATTCTACATTAAAGAATAGCTAATAATCTTAAATTGGTATCTCTAAACATCAGTTTAACACAACAGTTCAAAGTAAGTAACTAGCAGTTCTAATAATAATTTTTTGAGTGGTAGATAACACACAATAATTTCCACTGTGCCACGGTATTATAAAGAGAATGTTCGGCGACCTTGAGCGACCTCTAAAAATGCTCCAATCTGCGTCAGACTTGAAAATATAGAAAAAATTTTCTTCAGATTTGGTCCACATCTTACTTAGGAGAGGTAGAACAGATTTAAACTTGTGGAGCAAAGTTCTGCTAAAGATGAAATTTTACCATTGTGTCGTGGACCACCCTAGTATGTATGTATGTATGTATATGTATGTATGTATGTATGTATGTATGTATGCATGTATGCATGTATGCGTGTATGTATGTATGTATGTATATGTATGTGTATGTATGTATGTATGTATGTATGCATGTATGCATGTATGCATGTATGTATGTATGTATGTATGTATGCATGTATGTATGTATGTATGTATGTATGTATGTATGAATGCATTTTTGTATGTATGAATGTATACAGGTCCTATGTATATGCTATATGTATGTACGTAGCCTATGTATATACGATGTAGAATAGTTAAGCGCTCGCGTGCATTAAGCTTATATCATGCCTCTGAGGCTCTGCCCCCCCCCCAAGGAGTGGAATCGACTGCCACTCACTTCGTGGTTAAAATTACGGAAGGACCGGTTGGCATTTTTGCCGATTTCCGATTAGTTGGCCTACTTTTTTGCCGATTCCGATCCGATTAATCGGCAATTTTCACTTTTATTTGGTTCTAGGCACTGTATATGTAATTATGTATGTTACTAAAAATCCCGACTGTCCGCCGTTTTGATGATGCGTGGACGGTGGACTCGCAATTTTATTATTTTAATTTTTACACGGACTTTCAATGATACAGATTAAAGATTACCGCAGGAGATCGCCAAAACAGGCTACTATATTTGTATAAATGAAAAAAGGAATTTTTGGTCAAAAATATTACATCTTTTGGTAATCGGATCTGTAGTCCTTGGATACGCCGATTCCGATTAATCGGTCTAGGGAAAAATCGGCGCAAACGGTTTCAGATGCAAGAATCGGTCTTTCCCTAGTTAAGATCCACTTCCTTCCTTCGAAAAACAGCTCAAAATTCCCTATCTATTCTTGGCTTTCAAGTAGGCCTACTTGGATATCAAACCGTATCCGCTTCTGGCGGCTGACTACATCCGCGTTACAAATTAATTTTCATTCATTCATTCACTACGGAGATTTATATAGCGCCCCTTCGAGGCAACTACTCAGAAGCGCTCCCGACCCAACCCTGGCCAGAAAAAGACCGACTTAAGGGTTTAATAAAACGCGTCTGAATTAACCACAGGCATCTAGGTGTGCCTTTTGCTCTGGATTCCTTATATTACTTGTATTATTGAGTGTTACTTTTATTAGCTTATTAGCTTAATGTTGATGTACTTTATTTCAACAACTGTTATATTTGATGAACTGGATCAATAAAAATGATGATTGATTGATTGATCAGGCGTGATGATGATGATGATAATAATAATATGAATGCGTGTTATATTTATGACGAACGAGTTTCCACGTGTGTATTGGCACCTGTAGATATAGTTGTCGAATGATTAATTAGATTAATTAATTAATTAATTAGACAATTAATAAGAGTGTCAGTAGGAGACAATTGATGATGATGCCTGATATTTATATAATTATGAATACGTGCTAGATCTGGCTGTGGATGCCAATTGGGCTTAATATGGACTTAATAAATATGGCTATGTATTGATGACATGTCGCCCATAAATCACTTGTGCGTTTTTTCTTTCTGAAATGTCGTAATTCGACCGGTGGTACTGTGGTAGGCCTAGCAGATGGCAGTGAGTTCACTAGGTGGCACCAACGATGCAGAACGGACACGGCAGTTGTTTTGACACGCCCGACCTCGCGGTTCAACAATCCAGCAAACCTACCCGGCAGCGCATTGAGTACAGGATTGCTGCCTTGGTACGACGATGTCAGCTGGGTCTATCCCCAGGCTACCTGCGGGAGCTTTGCTGCCCCTCGGGTATTCAAGGTCGCCGCCCCCTCCGCTCTGCAGAGAAGGGGGTACTCTTAGTCCCATTTGCACGAACTGCAACTATGCAGAATCGCGCCTTTTCCGTGGTGGGCCCAGTGGTCTGGAACGGGCTCCCCCAGGAGATACGCCTGCTCCCTGGGACTTTTACTGAAGCTTTCTTTACTAAGCTGAAAACTGTACTTTTTGGCCGTGCTGGAGTCGGTATAGCGCCTCTGAGTATTCCTCTGGAAGGGACGCTATATAAATTTATGAATGAATTAATGAATGAAAGAACATCGTGCGTTCCCACTTACGATTAAAGACCCATCGTTAATGTAATATGTGAGACGACTTTGTTTAACTCCTCTCACCATTAAAGCACTTCGATTTTTTTGCCTCTTTCGGTATTGCCGATTTGGAGAGGTTCTTATTATTGTGCAGCGCTCGCGAATAAGCTGGTGCCCTGCGCTTAGCTTCAGAATTAAGAAGTTTACGATTTCGGAAAAAATGCGCTATATAAGAGGCTTATGTAAGTGCGTATTAACGAACGTCGTCTTATCGTATATAGTAGTAAAAAATGATCTTAGTTTCTGGTTTTTCGCTAGATGGCTGCGGTACTGTATGGTCCATAGACATCTTACATTTAATATATGATGTCTATGGTATGGTCCCAGCGTTAACGTCTAGAGCGTTGGTCTCGAGTCAGAGAGGGGCAGAGGACTTATTGAAGAGGCCAGACCTAGATATAATACATGTACGTACATTCATACTAGATCAACATAGGGCCTGTGCTGTGTATAAACACCTGCGTTACTGCGTACATACTGCACGACATTATATACGTATATAGTATCTATATATAAATTTTTCTACATCCAGACACCTGATCAATTTTGTAATAGTTTACGATGTTCAGAGCGTTGGATACTGATAGAAATCATAACATCTAAAACTGAGATGTAGGACGTGATGGACGCCTTGCATGGCTGCCGTATACAGTTAAAATTATCATTTAGTCACCTGGTGGCGCTAAGTGCGTTCTTCTTCTTGTGGTTCTCTGCCTCTTAGGCAGGTTCAAATGTCCGACATCGCCACTCCTCTCGTTGTTGGGCCTCTTCTTTCAGCTTCCTGTAGCCGTTTGTTATCAATCCAGCATTATTTATCTTGGTCTTCCTCTTGTCTTCCTCCCCTCCATTTTTCCTTCAATGACCGTTCTTAGTAGTGAGTCTCCTCTCAGCGTGTGCCCGATCCATTTCCTTTGCCTCTCTCTTATTGTGTGTAGGCTATAAGGACTCTTTCTTCTCCAATTATTCCCATCACCTCTTCATTTGTTATATGTTCTGTCCAGCTGATTTTTTCCATTGTTCTCCATGTCCACATTTCGAAAGCTTCCAGTCGTCTTATATCAGAGGTGCAAAAACCAAACTTTTTTCAAAATGAAAAGTTGGTTTTTGGTTTTTGGTTTTATTTGGTTTTTGGATTTTTGGTTTTTGTTTGTGCGATTTTCCTATTTCGGATCGTAAAACTCATTAAAATGGCATAATACCTTTCAAATTAATCAGATGCATATAAATGAAATTAACTAGAACAGTAGAACCGTAGAATGTCATAAAACGAAGTTAACAGAGACCATACAATAATTCCCAAGAGACTTGAAGAGATGACATTTTTGGCATTTATAATTTTGAAATTTGTAAAAACCAAAACCAAAATTTGCAGATTTTGTGTTTTTTTGTTTTTTAAAAACCAAAACCAAAAACCAAAACCAAGCCTTTAACAGCCCTGTCTTATATCCGCTTTTCTCATTGCTTTTATTATAAGGCCTACGTGGTCTCCTAGATTTGATTCCGTTACCAGGCGTTTGTTGAGCTAGGATTATTATTATTATATTCGTTTTATTGGTAACAAAACTGATAGACACACCGCCATCAGGTACATTGCAATTTAACAAAAGTTATAAATGAATGCTAAGCAAGATGTTGTACAGTTAGACATAATATGTTTTATAGTTGACTTAATTTTCTTCTAATTGTCGTTTTCTTTGTACATAAATTATTTCTGACTTTGTATGTAAAGCGCTGAGCGTTTGCTTGCGTTCAATAAAGAACAGTCTTACTTACTTACTTACTTATTTATATCCGCTTTTCTCATTGCTTTTCTCATTTTCTAAGTGCGTTGCATCATCGTGAAACTGTAATCCATGCCTTCGTCAAGGACCGGCAATTTCCGGTTTCTGTTTTTCGGTGCAGATTCTGTGTCAAGGATTAAAGATTATTTTCGGACATTTGTTAGATTAATGAATCATCATTGAAACTGAGACGTTTGTAAGTTGCATAACGACTATTCCTACGCAACTGGTCTATATAAAGTGGTATTAGAAGGGCGCATGTGTTTAAACGTTGACGGAGAGAGCAGTGCCAGGATGAGAGGGTTTTGGTGGATATTGTTGGTGAAGAGTGCCAGCTGGATTCGTACGATTTGGTTCAACCTGGTTGCCATTTTGACTTCACTACCTGTGTCGCGCAATGGTTGATTTAATATTATTTCTTCTAGCCTAGAAATCTAGTCGTATACCAAAGACAAAAGTGTCAAGAATTTTATGATTACTCGCTAAGTTTACTACGCAGCGAGAACGAACGATCCAATAAAACTGTTTAAGTTATTATTTGGGCGTTAGTTTCTGTTTTGGCGTTTGAGGCACGATATCGAATTTATGACAAACTTATAGTAGCGTGGGCTGAAGTGAAGGATTATACAGTATCTTTGGGCATGCTGCGCAGATGCCGGTCCGGTACCGGTTTTTCTAATGACGACACTAACCCTGACCCTAACCGACCCTCACGACGCCTAACCTGACCCTAACCGACATTTATGAGGCCAGTAAACTTACGCACTATATCCTTCAGCCCCGATTCTATAAGCTTGCCGATTTTATCTTATCTTTAGAAAAATGCCTTACACATACAGTAAAACAAGTTAGAGGGGGAAGCTCAACACCAGACTGATGCAATCCTTGTCAATCGCTTTCGCATTATTAAAAGCTGAAAACAATTCTGGTTGATATATATTAATGAGATATTGATGTGGTGTTCTTCTCTTGCAGACAAGATGGCAGCAAAAGACTTGTTAACTCCGTACTTACGAAAAATGCGTTCGGTGCTTAGTTACCGAGGTGGCTGGCCAAGCGGGCCAACAAAGCTCTTCGATTTTCTCTACCTTGCTGGCGAGGACGAAGCAACAAACCTCGAACTGTTGCAGAAACTGGGTATAACGCATGTCATAAACTGCGCAGCGAGCTACGTCAACACGGGCAACGCCTTCTATGGAAATGCGATAGAGAAGTACGTTGCGTTTGAAGCGGAGGACGACGACAGTTACAACATCATGCAGCACTTCGAAGAATCATACGCGGCGATCGAAGAGGCTCGACAGCGGGGTGGAAAAGCACTGATACACTGCATCATGGGCATCAATCGCAGCGGGGCATTGGCGGTTACCTATGCAATGGTCCACAAGCAATGGGGACCCATCAAGGCCGCAGAGTATGTGAAAAATGCAAGGAAACTGTTGTTGTCCAACGACGGCTTTCAGTATCAGATCGTCTCCTTTGCGCACGAGCGCAACCTGCTTGAGCTTGATAGTTCGCTTCTTTCATCCTGAAGATCGTTGTAGAGTGTACAGGAAATGAAATTTCAGACTATCTGTGAAAACTTGTTTTTAGAATATTTGGATTTCATAATTTTATTTTAGAAGTAATAATTTCAGTAATATTATCACAGTGAATTTTTTAAATCACGTTTAACCTAGAAACATTTTCCTTTCGTTGTTAAGTGATTTTATAAGTGTTTTGTTTTGCGTCGTAAATGCAGATTTGCAACATGCGAACAGTTTACAGGCTTCTAGCAGTGTGCCAAGAATCACAATAGGAAATTACAAGTCATGAATTACTAACAGTAACTTGTTTTTCATATGCCATGGCTGTGTAATTTGTAATTATAAAGTAGGAGTTGTTGGCAGTGAATTTGTTGTATGATATGAACTTTTATCGGATACCTCATTTGCTGGCTTTAACAGCAGCTGTTGCTTCCTGCTGGGTCATGGAAAGTAAAAACTCTTTATCAGCAATGTCTTAAAATGCATTTGTTCTGATCAGTGTCTTTATAAACACGCGCTTTGAAGGTTTATACCACGTTTGAAAACCCATGACTTTACCTTCGTGAGTAAATGCCGGTTGATTGAAGCAATCGCTAATCTGCTTTCAAAGGCACATCATGTTCTTAGCAGCATGTAATTTCCTTACAACTTCCATAACACACTATTGCCCTGGATGTTAATATTGACTATACGGTTTTTACAAGGCAGGCAAAGTACATGGTATTTTTTAGATAGCTTAAACTTAGAACTGCAGTGATACTAGAATGGAAAAATGTTCTAGACAGGTGTCGAAATGAGCAAGACGTTAAAAGATTTGGCATTAAGCTTCAAGGGTATAATTTGCACAGAAATGTCCAACGAGCAGTTGCTATGAACTCTCGAGTATTGTTGAATGTAGTATTTTGAATAGATTTCCATTCAGATGCACTGTAAATGTAAACGTATTATCTCTTGCAAATCACGCAAGTTGTTTTGTATTTTAATTAACAAGATGTGCAGTTAGAGTAATATGTATATACAAGTTTTTCATTAGTGACAGATAATTATGACTTAAATTTTGCAATGCTGTAGGCAATTTCCGACATGGGCTTCAATAAATTAACTTAAAGATCTTTTAAACAACACGAATATCAACTTTGATGAACCATGTTTTCTTGTCAATTTTATGTAATTTCATTCTTTCATTTATATAGCACCTCTCCTATAAAATATACCCATAAGCACTCCCAGCCTTGGTGACAGAGAACAATTTTCCAGTGTTGGCAAAAGTTGTCTCTAGCATGCCTGAACACGCAGGTCAAGTTGGAGGCTCTTCAACTTACAGGTGCATGAATGAAAAGGCACAACGTTGTTTTAAGTGCAGGCAAAATGAATAAGAAGTTCCCCTTGAGTTGCAAAGTGATCTCCACAGCCAACTGAACTCAAAACCTTTTTGTGGGTTTTTAAAACTGCTCTGCTATTCTGAAGAACACTTCTTGACCCATTTGTGTTTAACTTTTTCATTTAATTTTCAGCTGTCTACAGCTTTTCATTTTCTTCAAGTCCAGCCCATCCAAACTTGATCATAACTTGACCATAAGTGAGATTGACATCAGCATCATCTTGTAATTTTGTTTAATGTACGTGCTTATTTATATAACTAGTGCCTCTTCAAGAAAATTCATCAGAGGTGCTCCAGGCCTGATTACACAAGGCCATGATGGAACACGATAGCCTTACATCGCTTGCGAATGCAAGCATAGAAAATAGAAACTCATGTCGCATACTGCACGTTACATACTGTCCACCACTTCTGAAGTCTTATAAATGACAATAAATAAGCTTTAACGTAAATTGAGATACAAATCAATCAATAGCTTCCATATAAATGTCAACATTTATAAGTCAATCAATCATGTGTTGCTCATTTGTTTGTTGGCATCTCTATGTCTGTAAATGGTGAAATTCATAATATCGGAGCACTGCCTGCTCACTGGTGAACAACTGTTGTTAGTGATCCTTTGCACCATTTAGGCTAGCATAGGCTGCAAGGTACTTAAAGGCTCTATATTAAGTGTCCAAATAGCTATTACTTTACATTGAAATGTAAATAATTACACAGGCTCTCTTTACAGCATAAAACAAACATACTATCGTCTCAGACAAAAACATCTTAGTAACAGAAACTGAATTCTTTTGTAAATCCATCTTTTATTCCGCTCATGACCATGATCAAATTAGTCAGCTGTCTGATTTCAAACATATTTACATTATTTACAGACAGTTACAAAATCAACCTACGCGCTAACGATCATTTGTCCTTTGGAACGCTTGACTTGTCTGAGATTACAGGCTTTTCTTTGTCGATGGTCTTGGTGGATTCCTTTAAGCGCAGTGCGTTCAAACGCTGTCTCTCGTCCATTTCTGCGGCCAACTTTATGTTCGTCATGGCTAAGAACAGAGAAATGCGTAACAAGAATTGCAAACTAGATCTAAAAAAACTTCAGTAAAAAATTCATCCACAGTTCAGAAACCTGTGCACCAAATTTTTACTTGGGGTAGTTGAAGAAGGATGGATGTCTGCAGAGAGGGGCAGAACTGGCAAGTGGCACACGCACAGAAGAAATCTCGAACCAAATTTCTGCTCTGGTGGGGATTTGAACCCCCGACCTCGTGGACTACCACACTAACCAGTACACTATCGAGCGCTCCGATACACCTTCATAACCAGAGTTCTACTAACAGAAGTTGCAAAACTAAACTATCTACACTGTTGTCAGTTTTAATATTACAATTTAACACGATAAACGAAACTCACTCTGTCGAAATCCGTCCATGAAGCTTAGTTTTGGCAAATTGAGTGTCTTCATTGGAGCCGCATGGCTGTGGTCGGTCAACTCCGGGATTTGAAAGAACGTTCTAACGCGAGGAATCCTCAGGAATAGAACTTGAAGAAGCGAGAACGCGTTTGACGTAAACCAGTAGCACAGCATCGCCTACAATGAATAGCACAACACAAGGCTGAATCGTAAGGTAACCAAAAATTTATAGCACCTTTTTAGTGGTATCATCTATAGCAGTGCTTCCCCAAACTGTGGTCCGCTGGACCGGTGCCGGTCCGCGAGACCTCAGCTGCCGGTCCGCGACGTGAGTCAAAACAATGGTCAAAATATCTCAGAATCAAGAAATGGTTCCACCATATTTTTCATGTAGCCTAAAATTTCCATAAATTAAAAGATTCGTCCTACAAGTAAATGTATTTCAGCCAAAATTGTAAGCGAAAACTAGAAATTTTGCTCTTAACATTTGCGATTTTTTGACCGGCAAAGAAACCGGATGTGACGTATGTCCATCGTCTTTAATAATCTGGTCAGTGCATCCGTGAAGAGAAAATAAACACGTCTGCTTCCACATTCAAAACTGTAAGTGCAATTCTAATATATTATAAATTTGAAAATTATAGCAATGAAAAGTAATAAATATATTAATAAACAGCACTAGCATAATTGACTAATTTAATTGACCGTTTTGAGTTTTACTTTCCGACCGAAGACGATCCTCGGATAGGAACTGGTTGGATCCGAAATCCATTTATAGCATCGAAGGCTCGTTTGACTGTCACTTTGGAAGATAAATTGTTGGATCTAGCTGCTGACGAAGGATTGAAGATGGTTTTCAACACAATGCCATCACTAGCATCTTTTTGGATTCATGTCAAAGCAGAATATCCTGAACTTGCTGAAATTGCTCTGAAAGCTCTTCTCCCATTTCCTTCCACTTACCTGTGTGAGAGTGGGTTTTCGTCCATGAGCATCATTAAGACAAAATATAGGAACAGTATGGATATTCGTTCTCCTTTGCGTGTAGCACTGTCCACAATCGAACCACGACTTGATAAGCTTGCAAGCAGTAAACAGGTCCACCGTTCGCACTAGCTAGTCACTGTTACTGATTATGATTTTAGTTCAGCTAGCATTAACTTGTTTAACACTTGTTTTATACTTAGAACTGTACTTAAATTTGTTACGTTTTCCTAACAATATCCTCTCCTGCCAATGTTACTAAACAATTTGGTACCAAATTCCAAGATTTGTTATGCATTCTTATTAAATGTTATAATACAGATAATTAAGTCTCATTTTAATATAAAATATAACAGCCATTATATTTTTAAAAGTCATAACAAAAACAATTATTAGACTCGCATTTAAAGAGCAATATAGTCATAGACTTGGCTAAACATGCATTTAAATCAATTTTAATATATATTTGAAGAACTTAGGTGATCGAAGAAGATATATATATAAGCAATAAATTGGGCACCGGTCCTTCAGCTGTCTGAAAAATTCCTGCCGGTCCGTGACACTGAAAAGTTTGGGAAGCACTGATCTATAGCATCTCAACGGGAAAGCAGAAATACAATCGACAATCCAACTATACTGGCAATAACCCAGAGTTTCTATGTTACAAATCAGTTATTTCGAAGACACATGCAAAAGTGTTATGTAAACTTCTATTTATAATTATTATTTTAAATAAAGCATCTAATATAAAGTTACCGGTAAAGAAAAAAACGAGAGTTCATCTCTATTTCCATCAGAAATTTAAAGCTTTGAAGGTTACAATTACTCATTGGGTGATTGGTAAAACAGACTGATTCGAAGATCTTCTACAAACGGCAAATAATACAATAAACTTAACAGGTAACGGTGCCACTACACTCAATCAATCAATCAAAGAAACTTGATATACCGGTAGTGCCCCTTCAAGATATCTACTCAGAGGTACTCCATACTGTAACAGTATTATTGAGTTTGAATGTCAAGCTACTTCTAGGATGTTTATCCTGCATACCCTAAACATTTGACAGCTCTAGTAATTGTAATCGAAGAGTCATATTAGGATAGCACACTTTTGAGAAATTCTACCATGTCCCATGAACATACTGTGTATGATGAAGAAATCATGGCCTTAACTTACTGCTGGAAATTTGATGATGAATGGGAAGCAGACGAAAGGCATTGCCCGCAGAATAAACTTCACGTTCTTACCCATTGCACCGGCCTTAACACCATCCACTCCAATCTACACAGAATTAACACGGCATAGGTATAACTGTGGCTGCTGCAACCGATTTATTTCGATTGTCATCAGTACTATCTTCTGAATTTCCAGCTATTCAGAAAGAATTTCCATTGTCATCAGTACGTTCACATTTCAAATTTTTATAAGCTTTAATTTTACAGATACAGACTACAATGCAAACATATTTTTGATAATCCTGCTTTTTGTCACACAACTCAATGATAACATTAGACTGGTAGCTGCTTTTAGCACACTTTTAGAACATGAATTCACATTTAATGGAATTGTCACATTTAGTTCCGCTTTACACACTCAGTATAAGCCATCTTCTATAATGCAATTGTGGCTTGAAGCTCCTCAGCCTTTCTCTTCCCACATTTCGGAAACACCTCAAAGCCTTTTATTTGTTAGTGATAGCACTGTTCCTGGGAAGCCAGCCATCTGGAATCTCTGAGTGGCACTTTATAAATGTTCAAAGTTCTACAATTACAATTCATTATAATGCCACTGGATGCCTCTCAAAGTAGTCAGGTTATACAGGTAACAAGGTTCAAGATGATCCTAACTCATAATTAAGAAGTACTTAAATAACAGACACAGGAATTGTCCAATATGCGACACGTTTATTTCCTTCTCTAGGAATAAAAATCTGTCTGCACCAAGTGCGATTTACTCATTGCTTAAGTTTCGGGTTTTGCTTTGTAAAACGCCTCGCAACTGGTCCATCTAGCTTTTAATGGAATTCCATATGAGTAAGAAAATTCGTAAAATGGTGCTATATATGCATAGTTTGGTAAAACTTTGAGATGACGCTTACTTCGATAGTGGCCAGCAGAGTAGACATGGTGAGAATGGGCAGAGCGTAGAACGGATCTGGAATCGTGAGGTCCGTGAACCAGAGAATTCCTCCACTCTTCATACTCTCGACCGGCAGACTCGCCATTTCACGAACTCCAACGAACACAGAAATAAATATTGGTGCCTGAAATGATAAAATAAATACGTTTGAGACAGAGCCACTGCAACATGAAACTGGAAAGTTTATATGTCATAGTTTCTGTCTGGTGAAAGCCAGTGGAAAAAATAACTATGCAATTTCATGTTTTTTCCTCTTAGTGCAGCTGGTAAAATAAATAACACATTCAAATTCAGAGGCAATGCCAATTATGCCGTTAATTTTCCAAATGATCATTTTTACCCTGACATAATAATATAATATTCTTCTTCATTATTTCAAACTGACAAGTACACAGTATGATTACAAGTCATAGTGTGAAAAGATGATCACAAGTTATTACAGGAGTCGAATTTAACTCATATGTATTGGTTGAGAAACCACTATAAGGCAGTAAAAGTCAATATAAAACAGTAATGTTGATATGTTTCATTTCTTCAAGCAAAACCGCTTCCTTAAAGAAAATGTCTCCGTACAAAGACCGCACCTTTTGTACCTCAAACAGCACAACCTCTGAGCCAGTGATTTCTCAAGTTACACCTCATTAGATTTGTCAGTTTGAAATTTTTCAGAACCACTAGGACTTAACCCTTTAACGATGAGAGAGATTAGCTTTCCATACATTTTAGTACGTGCTTGTCAATAAAGTGTTAATAGGTCAAATGCGCATATGCATGCACGAAGTATAAAACTGATCACTTTGAAACATAATGGTTTAATTGAAGTGATTTTCAAAATTGAATATATACTATTCCAAATCAACCAGTTTCATTACCTGTGCAAAAGGAACCAACATATTTTTCAACGGATTGACATTATGACGCTGCATGTATTGCATCAACTCATTTCCCGTTTTCACAGCTAAACAGAAAACATCACATCATAAAAATAAACAAATGATCCCCACTTAGAAGTCCATATGTTACAAGTTTCACTTCTTGTTACATATCTAAACTGAACACCATTCAAAACTTACTCCAAATTATATAAAGTTCTTTGGTCAAGCCCTGTAGAACATCTCACTGCAGCATGCCCATGTACTAGTATGTGTAGCACGGTGATCTGTTGTGCAGTATGGAGTCCAGAGTACTGGTATCATGTGGGAAGCTGGTCTATTCAGTAACACATAACCTAACGATTGCAGGTCTCAGCCTGCTCTGTAGAATCATACAAGTAACAATCTCCATTTTCTCAAACTTTACCCTAATATTCGTGCTTATTGACAAGTTCACTGACAAACCGCAGTAACACTGAAACATGACGGTACAAATTTCACGAGAACAAATGTTATAGCAGCCTGTTAAGGGCCCACTCATTTTACAACTGCCCCTAGAAAGTGGAAGGCTGAGTCGACCTAGAGTTTTGAACCACGTCTTTCAAGATCTATTTGTTCTTCAAGCAATCAGTTAACTATCCCCCTCCCCATGCACTTCAGATTCAAAGAATTTGACCGGGTGTTTACAATACATAAATAAATAAATATTCTTGTGCTACTGTTACCTTTGCTTTGTTCAAATAACAACATCCCATGGACAGGACCTTCACTAATACTCACCCTCTGCCATGTCTCCAGACATCCTGGCCTGTGACATCTTTTCCTGCAGACGCTGCATCGTCGGCATGTGATTGTGCATGTTGGCGGCATTTCGCTGTGCCAAAATGACGAGAGGAAATATTGCCAGACGAACACAGATAGTCCCTAAAAAATAAACAATCAGATTAGATTAGATTAAAGTTGCCGCAGAAGAATTGTAAATGCAACGACTCTCGCAGATAGTCAAGATACTTAGGTCACTTGTGTACTTTCATGCTCAATTTAAAACTGATCTGTTTTGGATTGCTTGTCGACCGTACTCTGCCTCACTGTCTCAATTGATTATCTTCTGGATGGTGACCTGATTATGGTCTGGCTTTAGTGCGCCATTGGTTGATGCCTTGTGTAGTAGCCACTGATGCCATGGAACAGGGATGGCAGAAAACCTTTTTCAGGTGCATGCCAAAATGTCACTAGAACATTTTAAAAAATACCGTCACATGCCACTCAGAATTTTGCAGTATATAATTGTTTTTCTCATGTAGGTTTTAATTGATAAAGTGTAAAAAATATGAATTAAAAGACATTATATCAAAGATGATATAATTATTCATATTAGAATGGTGTTACAATAAAGTCCTTCATAAAATAAAATACGGAGTCTTACAATGATTTCGTATTTCTAAGTTTAAAATTTTGAAGACACTCCAAATTCCATGTGCCCAAAAATATGAGCGCATGCCACGTTGGGCAGGCGTGCCATAGGTTTGCCATCCCTACCATAGAAGTGATTAATTAATAACAATGATGCTGATTTCAAGGTGCCCAACCAAAACAAAGCCAGTGAAGATGGTCATGTTTGGATACGAGTCAAAGTCTAAAGAGCAAGAAGGGCAGCTTTCACCATTTAATGTGTTATTTGTTACTCCAAGGTGGCATGCAATCTCATAGACAACATTTACCATTTACAGAAAACTATCAGTGCCCAGAGTAGCAAATCCTACAATAAACTAAACAGAAAACAATCAACGTACCGATGACTATAGCGGTCCACCACGGTACATCGAGACCCACATGTAACGACTCTAACGCCGTCTGCACCAGGCCGCTTGGCATCATGCCTCCAAGTCCTAGACTCTGTAGTGTGGGCTCACTGACGGATGCAACGATAGTGGCTGCATCTTCCGGAAGTGACGACAGCATTGTTGCAACGTCGGAACTCTGCAACAATGATCATTTAATTTAATTCATTTTCATATTTTCACTGTTGCGTTTGTTAACCCTTTAACGACGAGCGTGTACTAAAATGTATGGGAAACCATCATTAAAGGGTTAATAATCACTACCTAAAATCCATTGGTGAGGCTGAGCAGCTGTGTGTAATGGACTTGCTCGAGGTCCCTACACAGTAACCGTCTTAGAGTGGTTCAAATCCAGACACTCCTGTGTCAAGAGGCAAGCAGACGCTTAGCCAGCCGCCCGCCCACTAGACAGGTGTAAATGGTTTTGGATGGTCATAAATAGTTTGTGTCAAATGTGATATAATGTATAATTCTTTCCTCCCTTCATCTGATGTTAATAAATTGTTGTTTGTATCAATGTATCTAAAATAAAATCATTACAAATTTCATCAAAACCCATAGGTCATTCAGTGCAGGGTAGGGGCATTGCCGTCGGACTCGTATGGTTGTGGCTTTGGTCGTTTGTGACTATGTACACTCACGGAATCGGGTGTTCATGGCTTCGAAGTTCGAATGCTTTTGGACACCCTACTCTTTATTTCTGGTTAATGAAATCAAATGGCAACTTTAATGAAAAGGTAACTTTAACTACCACAAATATTAAGTGATATAACCAACACCTTATCACATACTTCAAACATTAAAACATGACAGACATTCTTACCATTTCGTTTCCCATAGGTAGTAATGCAGGGTCGCTGGATGTCGAATTTTCTAACAAAACTGCTGAGCTGCTCAAGCGAAATTGAACACCAGCATTTGAGAGACATGGCCATCTTGTCAAGCAGCCGTTGGGTCGATGGTTAGAATGGGAATACACGAAAGATCTCGTCTGTGAAACCTTGTGTAAGCTTCTGACGCTGGTAAAATAACCTACACATTTCTGAGGGTTTACGGCACATCTTCCAACCGCAGTCTATAAAAAAAAATAAATAATGTATTGGTGTGTATTGCAGGCTGTCTCTGTTAGTAGTTAAATTTATGTCTTCTGTCATTTTTGTTCTTGTATTCAATTGCATAACAAATGCTTTGAAACTTCAATAAAGAAAAGATTATTATTATATTATTAATAACAAACGCTTTGAAACTTGAGAAATATAAATCATTTCATGGAAATTTATTATATTAGTGTCAAAATAAGCACAGAGGTCTAAGTAAAATTAGGCATTTATTAAGCGCCACTATCTAACAACCAAGCATCAATCGATGGAGCCGAGCAATTGTGAGTTAAGGAATTGTTCAAGGTCCCTACACGTCTCAGATGAGGCTTGAACTCGTATTCGCTGTGTTACAAGGTGAGTGCTCTGATCAAGCGGCTACCGAGTTCCACTAGTCCTAAACACATTCAATTCCCATGCATCTAAAAATCGGATTTGCAAAAATACAAATATTAACTAAATGTAGATACTGTGACTAGCACGGTGGCCGATCGGTTAGAGCGCTCGGCCTGCAACGCGGAGAGTACGGGTTAGAGTCTCGTCTGAGGCAGTGACATTGTGCGTTTGCTAATGGAGTATTAAAGGTTATACTTACTTACTTACTTACTTATGTATGGACCTTGAGCAAGTCCTTCACTCACAATTGCTGAGCGCCATTGATGTTCTGTTCTATGGTCGAGTGCACTTCAGAACTTTGGAAGCAGGGCAATATCAAAATACAGTTGTATTGTATTGTGCTGTATTGTATTGTATTGTATTGTATTGTATTGTATAGCCCATCGATATATCCCTACCAGAAGAGGCAACAGTATCGGTTTATCGTCCTTAAAGCAACCTCTTCAGTCCGTCCGTGAGTAACAAACTAGGTTCTACGTTATCATTTTTAACTTAACCGGTAACTGATAGATAACTGATTATACACACACAGTAGACTGTTATATAATAAATTTAGACAATATTAAATAGTACTTCATTCAAATGACGAAAGCACGGCTGATAAAACGACTTGGCATGCTGAAATCCTCTGTAGGTTGCCATCTTTAGAAAAACGCTGGTTCCATTAAGCATCTTACCAAAATCTGCAAAACGCACTAAATGTAAGTAAGTTAAACAAGCTATTTTGTTCTAAAGTGATTAAAGTTAACTATTCCGAATAAAATACGGTAGAACTCTAACACCAAAGAGGTGCAGGCATCTTACAAGTAGGAGATACTATTATTACCGGTTCGGTAACTCAGATGGATGGAGATCAGAGAAAGCAGACGTGCCGGATAGTCTCATATTGGACAGAATGACAAATTTACATTTGAAATGCACAGCTTAGCACACAACAGAGAAAATGAAGTCACTAACACTCTCAATGTGATGATTGTCACAAACTTGACCCCCCCTAGGGCTAATTTCCATGGCGAAGCAAAACGCTCCTTCATGGAAAATACCACTCCCCCCTGAATATTGCGTGTTTGGTTTTACATATCATAACTTCTAATATAATGGTTGGATTCAGCATTCATTTCTAAACAGAATGGTGTATTTAGTTGTACATTATGTGAATTACCTCGAAATTACATCACTGTTAATTGTTAAACCCATTAATTAGCAATATTGTATATTATTCAGTACATTTTGTACTTTTTGGATAAACAAATATACAGATTATGTGACCCTTGAAACTAATCTATGTCATAAAAGATACACAAAATAATCCCTACACATGTTTATATAGTATAAATGTACATCCATACATATATCCATACATATATATCGGTTTACGTTATAACGCTGTATTCAGCCCTTTTCTGTCACACACATTACGCGTATTATTATTTATTACGTGATCACTTTCCGGTAAGCAAAAGACAAAGATGTAGGTATGCAAAATGATTACCTTCATTCCCTCTAAAGAATGGTATCTTTGTTTCTCTTCCAGGAGAGATGCAAATCATGCTATTTTGACATAAAACTAATTAAAATGAGTCCTTCCATGGAAAGCCATTTTAAAGCTATGAAATTCTACTAAAAAATAAAAAATAAATTATAAATAAAATTTAAAAATAAATGTCCGGTTGTCACACATGGTCTGACCCCCTCCCCTGTCACAAACTGTCACACTTTCTTAAACCCTCTCTGGAGCGTGGTACTTTATGGACGGCCCCTTAATATTTGGGTAACTCGGGCGGAAGATATATCAGAGAAAGCAGGCATGCCGGATAGTCTCATATTGGACAGAATGACACATTTATATGTGAGATAATCATCTCATATTTTACCTCAAAACGTGTTCAAATGAACCCCTACAGCTACCTGACAAAGGTCAACTTTTTATTCCATACGGAAAAAGTTTGAGATGAAAATCTTAACTGGCAACCACCCCCCCCCCTTGGTACAACGAGGGTTAAGATAAGTTAACCCTTCCAAGTCCTATCTGCACCTCATCGTGGTGGAAAGGTAAACAGCCGAGTAAGAGATTGTCTGGTGGTGCGAATATGCTATGCCATCCATCGACGTGATGGTTTCAGCAGCAGAACCACCTTTTTGTTTGTTCTTTATTGTATAGGATATGAAACTCAATTTAGTCCCGATATTCAGAATAAAGTTAGATAAATTTTAATGGATAATACATTGGATTTTATACGTTTGGAAACGAGAACTATTTTGTTGAAGAGAAATTTACTTACTTACTAATGCATCCGGAGAGAAGAATGGGGAACCAGCCTGCTGACTCTACGGAGTCGGAGGCATGAAGGAATGGTTACTTGTGAATATATTGTGTACATCCGTTTCACTCTCAAACATAGATGTCGCCCCACTTCAAATTTGGTTTCTAGTATTAAATAACATGTTTTAAATCTCAACCGGGAATTTTTAAATTTTAAACGCAATTATTCGTCAGTTTTCCTTCATAAATATAATTAATTGAATGCGTTTGCTATGAAAACAAGATGTAAAATTTTTAGAATCCCGATTATCGCCCCAAAAACTAGTACAACGACATTCATAGGGATTTTGCAGGCCTGTGTATAATAGGTCCTCCACGGAGTCAGTGTGACCACTCCTTTGAATTTTTCCCACGATATTGGGATTTTTGGGGTCGACTTGTGATATGGGGATTTTGCATAGAAATCTTGGGATAATTATTTTCTAAGGTCTACAGTCTAGTTTTTACCACACTTTTCAACAGTGGCAGCGAATCAGATTAGAAAAAAACTCGTTCAGTGTCTGAAAACCGTTTATTATTATTTTTACTTGTAAACATTGTAATGCGCTAATTCAAGTTTAATCTCCGGTTTTTTCTTTGCCAGTTCTTAGCTAGGATTTTTAAAAATAATTGTGATTGCTAAAACGCATTTCATATTTCATCATAACATTTGCCTTTTCAGTAACTTGGGATTTCTTTGTACACTTTTGGCCAATCTTGGGATTTTTCTGTCAAGAGCTTGGGATTTCAGAAAATGGAGGGTGGTCGTACTGGACGGAGTCGGAGGAGGAGAGAAGTCTCTCGTCCTGTTCGCCATTATCGCGAGTCGAGACTTTTCAGAGAAGTCGAGAGTTCGACTCCACTACGACGACGACGACGCTTCTCATAGCGCCAAGAACGCCGGTAACGTTCCCCCGTAGTAACCAGTTCCCCCGAGCCACCTTTTAATGGTAGATCGGAACCAAATAATCGGACCACTGCCACTTAGAAAGACACTGTGTAAGCGTGCAAGTGTCGGAACCCTTTGATGTCGGTCTTTCTGGTGCCAACAATAAGTTTTAGGTTTGTTTACATTTAAAATCCGTGTTGCCCAGGATTTGCTGGCTTTGATAACGTTAATTTTGCGGCTGAAAACGATTTAAGAGGAAATGGGGATAGACCTCGGAGTACTGGAGTTGCGCTTGGACAGTTCCTGTTTGATGGAATCGGGGACACTGCTCAGCGTGAAAGAATTGTCTTGGCTCTAAGGACAGCGAGAATAAAACTAAGATTGTGATGATGACAACAACGTTTAAAGTGGTGGGAACGGCGTTCGGCAAACTTATAGTATCGTGGGCTGAACGATTATACGGTATCCTTGGGCAAGCTGCGCGAACGCCAGACGGTACCAGGATTCCTAATGACGACACTAACCCTAGGACTGACCCTAACCGACCCTCACGACGCCTAACCTCACCCTAACTGACACTCACTCGGGATAGAACTCAAGAGTAACGGAGTTGGCTTAAGAGGCTGTTGTGCTTGGACAGTTCCTATTCTGGATTTATTCGCACAGCTTCCCCTTGTGTGAAAGTTCTTGTTAATGTAGCAGACACTTCACTATTCAAAGCCATTCTGTTAAATGAGAATCATTCACTCAGATGTCTTTTCCCCAAACAACATTTCAACCCCTATTTTCTAAGGGTCAGACCACATCACTTTAACCTTCTGACAAAGACTCACAAAACTTTATATCTCGAATGTTATTCCTTGACTCTTACTAAGCTATTATGTCATGCTATACTACCTGGTTTTTTTCTAGGTACACCTACAGCGTTATGCCTGTTGTTAACACAATAAACAAATATACAATGATATGATGATGTTTGGTGCCATGTGTTGGAATCGGGATACTGCTCAATGTGAAAGAATTGTTTGGGCTTTAAGGACAGCAAGAATAAAAACTAAGATTGTATGTAATAACAATGAACAGTGAAGGTTAAGTTTTGTTTTATGTCACTAGGTCGTTACAAGTTAAACCCTTGCAGATCACTGGAAGGCCTAAACAGCTATGAGAAAAATGCCCATTGAGCTTGGGTCGTTAGTACAGTTGCAAAGTTGGCTTGAAATGTAGTGCAACAGTCAGATAAACAGTTAGCAACATGGGTCTGCTCTATTACTATTCACTTTAAACAATATAGTGTGTGAATTTTGTATTATGGTTGAAGTGTGCATTTGCTTGTCCTTCTACATGAGAGCAAGCATCTGTTTTACAATTCCAAGTGTTACCTTTTCATATTCTCTCTCGCCAACTTTAAGACTGCTTTAACCGAAATCTGTCGATTTGGTATATTTCAGAATTTTGTTCAAAGCTGCCTTATCCGCTCGTGAAGTGTCAAATGGCTGAGATGATGAACGACATCTCCAATGCAGCTGCATTGGATTCTCTCTCTTCAACAGAAACCTATCATATTATTCTGCAGCCTGGTAAGAGTAGCTTTCCATCCGATTGAAACTTCTTGATTTTCTGTAAACACACTTTAGAACAAAATCTTGGGGTTTGAAGGCCATGTGGATTAACCAGAGGTATCTGGACCTCCTAATTTACCAACCCCAGAGGATTGGTGGGATGAGTGGCCCAGCTGGCTTAATATTCGTTATCCAAGTACTAACCATGCTTCGCATTGCTGATTACACTGGGAAGATCAGGTGGTGTGGGAGAGGACTGACCACCCACTGCCAAGGCTAAGAAAATAAATTGCTAGCTCACTGCCAACGGTCGACTCAGCCTTTCATTCGCCAGAATCGCGTTGGTAAAATGAGCAGTAGGGCGTGATGGGCGCCTTGCATGGCTGCCCAAACAGTTAAATTCGACTCCTATAATAATAACTGGTGTGATCATCGGTTCATACTATGAACTGTAATCATACTGCAGTGTGTCAGTTTGAAAATAATAAACGAAGATTATTATTACTGCCTATTGGGTTCAGCTGAAGGGACTGATCTTCTCTTAAAATTTCTCTCTTTATGGGAAATGGGACATTTGACCTTCACTTTGTCTTATGCTGTGAAACCCACATCAAGATGTGTCAGAACTTGTGTTGTGTGTTGCTTGCAGATAGCAACATAGAATTGGATGAGGACAGCTGTCCTCCATCTCGCAAAAGGCCTCATGAAGATGACGTTTGTGAGGAAGTGTATGAATCGTCTATCATGGCTAGTACCGTTGTCTTTTTATTGCTAGTGCCATTGTCTCTGGATTTCGATCATGGCTTAGACCATTGTCTCTGTTTTGAGCATGGCTAGTACCGTTGTCTCTTTATTTTGATCATGGCTTGTACGTTTATTTTTTTATTTTAATCAACGCTAGTACCATTGTGTCTTTATTGCGATCATGGCTAGTATCATTGCCACTGGATTTGATCATGACTTACACCATTGTCTCTGTTTTGATCATGGCTCGTACCAATGTCTCTTTATTTCAATCTTTGCTAATTTCAGCATTGTGTTTATTATGATTTGGCTAGTACCAGTTTTTCTTTTTAATATGTTGATCTTTTTTAGTCCCATTATCTCTTCAGCCATTCATGGATAGTCCTGATAGTGACATGAGTTTATTCAATCATGTTTGGCACCATTATCTATTTCATATTCGATCATGGGGTTTGCCTTTATGAGATAAATAAACAAAATCTAGAGAGCCCTTTCCCTTCTCAGACAGACTTTAGAAATTTCTGTGACCTTACTGAACTCAGGTCAATCTGTCTCACAGAATAAATAAAAGAACTGTAGTTTTGTCGTGACTATGCATCTGTTTGAAACCCGATAATTTGTCATGTAGTAAATGCAAGGAATTTCCTGTGTGTTGTCTTTAGTCCATTTTATGTGAAATCAACAAAAATCTTTGCGATCGGCTTGATCGAATCGAGAGGAAAGTGGAGTCGGTCGATCAGCGAATAAAATATCTCGAGGAGAAGGTTGTACCACTCGTCAATTCGTCCGGATCTTTCGATGCTTTGTCCAACAATTCGATGCCTAAGGCCCGGTGAGTCAGTAACAATTGTGGTCCATAATTCTTTTATTTAGTGAACAATGGTTGATTGAATGGTTCTGTTGATTGCTTTGTTGGTTGATTAGGTTATGTGGTTTCATGGGTTATTGAGTGACACACTTTTAAGTAAGTAAGTAAGTAGCCTTTGAATAATGCAAGTCAAACGCTCACATTTTACAAAGTATAGGTAGTTGATATTGAATGTTACCGTCATTTTGATGAGTTCGTCGTGAAGAAGTGCTTTTGAAATTGTGATAAAATGTACAATTACAATTGGGTGATTACATGTCCAATCAATCAATCAATCAATCAATGTTTATTGAAGCCGTTATAGCAGTTAAAGTTATACAGTGAATTTAACGTAAGATAACATAACTGGCTACAATAGGAGGCTCAAAAGGGATAAATATCCCACTTGGCAGGGACACCTCAATTGTCATTCGATCAAAATTTGAACAATGACAGCATAGTAATCGCTTAACTAACAGAATTGATTAGCTACACTCGAAATTATACAACCTTAATTAAGCAATAAATCCTTAACTAAACTATATTATTGAATTACAAGAAAAGTGAGAGAATTTCATTTTCTTTTATAATGAGGTTGCACTGTGCCTTTTTATTACGATTACGACTGTTGCGACTACAACTTACGATTATGACTGTTATAATTATGACTCACTAATATTACGATGTTAAGATTGTGACTGTTACAATTATGATAGTTTTCTTTACGTTTAGGTGCTACCCTTCCATTCGAACGAGTTCTGGTGCAATCATTATCGGTCTCCCTCAGGAAAAAAATCCTGGTAAGCACGTTTTCCATTGATCTACGAATTATCAGCGTTGCATTGCAGGTAAAATGACCTACATGTTCTGTTAGCACACTGGGTCACTGATTGATAGGCTGGGGACTTATACCTAGTCATGTGGATTTCACTTAACCTGGCCAGGTTTTTTGTACATGCATGCCTCTGCCCATGGGCGTATTTAGGGTAGTTTTACGGGTTCAAACCCTCCGCCCCAAATAAATGCATTACAGTTATTAAAAACTAAAAAGTAGAAAAATACGACAATTTCCAATGGAACCCCAAAAAAACTTTAAACCCCTCCAAATTTTTTCCTGGCTACGCCTCTGCCTCTGCTGCCAAGCTGTAGAACGTGGTACCATTATAAGCTGGGAAGTATTAAGTGGCAGGCTTTGCGATGTGTTGGCCTACATCTAGAATCTTGGAATTCATCTGCTTTCTATGGTGGAGGCTGAAGAATGGGAAATGAGAGCCTGTCCATGTTCAGCTTGGTACAGGGAAGCTTCACTTTATTGTACAGGTTTACTTGATGTTTTTGTTGATTGTGCACACTCGTGCTGTTTGCTCTTAATTGTAAAAATTGATTTGTGATCTTTTGACAGATGACATATGCGAAGAAAATTCAAATGTCGTCAGAAGTGGTAAGCAACATGATCTAAATCATTTAAATGGTTTAACTATTTTAGCTCAAAATTCTCTATTGTGGAACTGTAATTGGAATTGCAACAATTTATATAGCTCGTCGTCAGTAGCTAGCTACTTCTGACGTACTTTACAGTGCCAACTGTCAGCGCAAATGCTAAGAACTTATGTTGTAAATAGATTTTCAATTGGTTTTTAAAAACATGAAGACTTTTAGCCTCCTGAAATGATTCAGGAAGACCATTCCAGGCATGTGGTCCAGCATGTGCATGTACAGTAATGTTCATGTATATGTAAAAGAAGGAAATTTTATTGGGTTTTAATGTGGGAAACAAATTGTGATGCTGACATGTTAGATTTCATTGTCTTATTTAAGTTTTCGGGTATTTCCTGAAATTTGCAATGGTACTGGCATAAGTGAAGTGTCTTTTAACACTTTCACGACTAACTGCATTGGTTTCCCAGGCACGTTTGGTACACTCTCTTCATCGTTGAATTGTTGAACCGATTAATAAAATCTATGTTTTGTTATATGAATGACTAACTACACCTAAGATTAGCATTTCTGTGTGACCTTGAGGTTTGCACACGTTAAAAATGTATGTAATAATATAATAATATTATCATGGTATATTGTGTGTTTTTGCTGTATGTGTAGAATTAATCGACAAAAGTTACCTCAGTCCGGGCTCTGGGTCGTTGACGCAATCTCTTGGACCAAACGTCACTCTGATTACACTCAATTCGGAAGGTTCGACTCCTTAATTTGTCAGATAGAAAACTAAATCCGATCATTATTTCTAATCTTATTGGAGAAATTCTGTAGCAACACTGTTATAACTCTCAATGCATCAGTCGATGTTCAATGCGTAACGAACGCGGTATGCTTGCAAAAAGATTTAGGTATTTGCATATGTATGTGTAGGTATGTGTATGTAGCCTTTGGTTTGTGTGCATATGTATCCATCTGTTTGATTGTGTTGTTCCTTTTATTGGCTGTTGTAGTTTGTAATTTGGATATCTTATTGGGTAAATGAAGGTAACTATGAACCTATAGCTGATTAATAGGTGAAGGTAGCTATGCAACTGCATAACTGATGAATAGATGAAGGTAACTATTAAACCTCATAACTGATGAATAGATGAAGGTAACTATGAATTCTGTTTTCTGCAGAGGATTTTCCGAATGGTTCGTGGTTAGGAGATGAAAATGACGTCGAAAACAGGGTCCGAGTAAACATCTCTCCAAGGTAGTTTACCTGATTGTTTTAATGACTCTTTGAATGCATTGTCTCCTGTTTTTATCAACACTCAACTTGTTGATAATATTTTGCAACAGAACGATTGGCGTAAAGATTATAACACATGTGATAATATTATTAATAAGGGATGATTTATATAGCACCTTAGCATGGCCATTGCAAAGAGGGAAAAGGTGCTATAAAAAGCAGTGCCTAAAATACCCACTAATCTTACGGTAGATGCACGCTCTGGAAATGGTAAGTAAAATTTCAGGCATTAGAATGAAGTGTGTAGATGATTTGAGGTAATCTCTCAAAATTCAAACTACACACTACACACTCCAGACAAGTCAACTTCATACTTGACTATGTCAACTGCCAATTTATATCAGAATACATTTTTTAAGCCCTGTTAAAAAGATTTCTTTACAGATTAGCACTCTTTAACCAAGAAAGACCAAATTAAAAAAATTAAAAATAATTGCAAGATAATTCAAGTTCATGTCATAAATTTTTATGTGTTTCAGTTTGACATCATCCGAAGCTAAGATTTTTAAAAATAATTTTGTCCTGTTTAAGACTGATTTTGTCATGGCTGTTGTTTGCAGTGACCTCCTGCACATTCATTCAAACTGTCGAACGCCTGAGAAGATGGCGCTAGCGTTGCTCGACTATTTATTTGACCGCAATACTCAGGCATCTTCAAATCTCAGTGGCATGGGAAAGCACGGAAAGAAACAGCTCGACCCACTGATGATTTACGGTATCCGCTGTAAGTGTCGATTGATTAATCTAATCCAGAGAGGGGCATGATTAGTTAAATTGCTAATCAATTAGAATTAGCTGTTGAAATATGCTAATCAATTAGAATTAGCAAAATCTTGTAGCTGATCGATTATAATTAGAATTTTAGCTTAGATTTAGCCTTCTAAAATGTCTAATCGATTAGCTAAATTTATTGCTCCTAAATTAGAATTAGTTACTGAAATTCGCTAATTGATTAGGGTCAGAATTGGCTATTTGCCTAAGCGATTAGCTAGTTAATTAGAATCTACTGTAATCAATTAGTTACCCATCTCTGCTTTCTGTGTGGTGTACCCGCTGGCAGTGGAGCCATGAATCTGAAAACTAATTGTGGCCGTGTTGGGGATTGAACCCGATTGACAGTTCTGCATGCCAAGTGTTAGACTGTCACATAGTGTTAACCTGTTTCAATCCATGTTATTCCAGTACAGTTTTGGTGATTTTCCAACCATTTGACTTCACTACTGTCCCCCCCTCTGGTGATGCCAGTCCCAAACCTGGATACGAGAGCCAAGTGACGCTATTCGTCTTCGTTAAAGAACAGTGCCATTAACACTTTAACGATGAGAGTGTACTAAAAGTGACTGGGAAACCAATGCAGCTCGTCTTTAAAGTATTATACAAAAACTACCTATACCTACTACTTTTTAACTGTTGATTTTCTTTTGCCTCTTTTAACTAAATTTATTATTTGGGCTTTGTGAGCCAAAATAAGACACAAATGTGCATGTAAGATATTTTATGTTCCTCTTGAAGGTCATCTCGTTCATAAGTTCCACATAACGGAAGACGACTGGAAGCGGATAAAGCTGAACATCGACTCCAAATGTCGTACGGCCTTCCGACGGAAGATGCGCGGCATGCCACTCCATGTCAAGGCATTCCGCGGAAAGTCAGCTGCGACTTACGTCCAAGTGTCGCAGGCGAATAATAAACAATATCACGAAGTCTTAACTGGGTCGGATGATTCCTACCAACAGGATGAATCAGATATGCAGTTGACACAGGTATCGGTAGTCTTCAGCGGAGATGAGCACGATTAGTTAAATTGCTAATCGATTAGAATTAGAATTAGCTGCTGAAATTTGCTAATCAGTTAGAATTAGAATTAGCCAAGTCTTGTAGCTAATCGATTAGAATTAGAAATAGCTGTTTGTCTAAAACTGTCTAAGTGATTAGCTAATCGATTAGTTAATAAAATTGTAAATCATCTAGAATTAGCTACTGAAATTTAATAATTAATTAGAATTTGCAAAATCTTGTAGCTAATCGATTAGAATTAACTGTATATCTAATCGATTAGCTAATCGATTAGACCTAATCAATTAGTTGCACATCTCTGGTCTTCAGGGCAATTTATATGGCAATGCTTAATACTTTAAAGTTTAAATGATGAGAGCGTGCTAAGGGCAACTGGGAAACCAGTGCAGCTCGTCTTTAAAATGTTAAAGACAGTATCTTTAAGAGTTGGCATTGGTATTGGTATTCACTCAGATGAGCAGTTATATTGATTCATTTCAAAATATTACCTTCAAGAGTTAATAAAAATAATATTCGTTTATTAATTCACACTGACAAGTACACAGTAAGATTACGAGCTATAGTAGTAACAGATGATAACAGGTTTAACAAGGTGCCTATCTGTCCTCAGTTTACAGTCGCCCCTAGGGGCCGTCCATAAAGTACGTCACGCTATTTTTGACCATTTTACCCCCCTCCCCCTGTCACAAACTGTCACAAAACTCGGACCCCCTAAAGTACGTCACACTTTCGAACATAGAAATAATAATACTTCCGAAAGCAAGGCTAATACATAAACAAGGCTTCGCAACAGCATTATTACTAGCGCTTCTAGCGAGAGGAATCGTGAAAAACACATTCAGGAGATATGCATTTCATGCTATTTTGACATAAAACTAATTAAAATGTTTCAGAAAATTTTTGAAAATTATTTTTAAAGCTATGAAATTCTACTAAAAAAAAATAAAAATAAATTATAAATAAAAATATAAAATAATAAATGTGTGACGTCACACATGGCCTGACCCCCTCCCCTGTCACAAACTGTCACACTTTCTTAAACCCCCTCCCCCTGGAGCGTGACGTACTTTATGGACGGCCCCTAGGGAGTGGAATACTGAGTCAACCTTATGGCCCTCGCGGATATCAAACCTGCGTCCTTCTGATCTTCATGCCAATGTGTTACAGTTTAACCATCTCCCCACTTCATACATAGTTATAGTTATCAGCATTCACTATGTAGCGCCACACAAAAACATTACCTTCAAGAGTTGTAATTTTTTTTGTAGGCGGTTACGTTGACGCACGAGCAGTTAGCCCAACTACAGCAAAATCAGACAATTCAGCTTCAGGACCAGACGATACAACTGATACCGGCCAATCAAATCATTTTCCAGGTTTGTATCTGATCTTTACCATTGTTCGTTGTGCCTCTGGTTTCTTGGCTGAGTGGTAATGCGGTGGCCGTATGCCTCAGTGTATAAGTTTGTATCCAGGAGCATCAGATGAAGCAACCTTGGGAGGTCCTTAAAAGAGGGCTTTGCAAATAGCCCAACACATGCATACTTACGTACATACATATATGCATACATACAAACATACATCACTTTGCAGGGCAGTAGGCCTAAAGTAAGTGCCACATGGTCACCGAACACGTGTGGGGCGTGGTGGTGTAGGGGTATGTTCGGTGCCTTGCAGTCGGAGGGTTGCGGGTTCAAATCCACCTCCTGCCGCTGTGTAGGGACCCTGGGCAAGTCCTTCACTCGCAATTGCTCATGCGCTTCGGCGTGAAACTCCGATTCAGTGTCCTCGCTGTAGTCGGGAGCGCCTCTGAGTAGAAATTTTGAAGGGACGCTATAACAAGTGCTCATACATACATACATACATAAATACTTACATTCCTTGACACCTTCTTATTTAACATTAATTGCTTATATCATCCACAGGCTGCATCTCTGACTTATGGACTGATCTTGATCTTCTCTTTGTTGACCTGATTACGACTTGGTTTTGGTGCACTATCGAATGATGCCTTGGGCATTCGACACCCGGCGCTATAGAAGTTATTGCAATTACAAATCAGCAGCTAATTCTGATCGATTAGAATTAGCTGCTGAAATTTGCTAATTGATTAAAATTACAATTTGCAAAATCGTGTTGCTTATCGATTAGAATTAGAATAGGGATGTTAAACGATAATCGAAAATCCGATTATCGGTTTTGAAAACGATTATCAGTTTTCATTATTGACAAAACGATTATCGAATTCTGCCTCTTATATATAAAACGGAGACTGCCACAGCCAACAAGGTAATACCGCCACAGCGACGTATTATTGCCTCATATATAAAGCCGAGTCTTCCACAGCCAACGAGGTAATAGTAGAACCCCGTACGTGTACGTCCGTTACGGTACGTAGCGATTATCAGTTTTCAGTAACTTGCATTATATGATAACATATTAAATTTTCTATGAAGGCCAATAAAAAACGATAATCGGTTTTAAATCGGATTCTAAAACCGATAATCGGTTTGTCAGAAAAACCGATATTAACAAACCTAAATTAGAATTTGCAAAATCGTGTTGCTAATCGATTAGAATTAGAATTTGCAAAATCGTGTTGCTAATCGATTAGAATTAGAATTAGCTGTTTGTTCTAAAAATGTCTAATTGATTCGCTAGTCGATTAGTTAAATTGCCAATCGATTAGAATTAGCTACTGAAATTTGCTAATCAATTAGGATTAGAATTAGCTGCTTTTTTCAGCGATAAGCTTATCAATTGGAATCTAATTGATTAGTTACCCACCTCTGTTACAAATTACCTTTCCTTGCCTTACATATCATACCTTTAGTTACCATTTACTGTCTAATGAGTGTTGATGCTTTCTGCGATTGTAGCAAGCGATAAACGGACACGAAGGAATGGCGTTGACGTCAGATGGCATTCAACTGATGGCGTCCGATGGTCAGGAAACCGTCCATCTGTCTCAGAACGTTATCGACGAACTTATACACCATCAGGGACTGCAGACAAGCAAAATCGAATGAACACACCCACGTCTTTAAAATAGTTTTTGCAACAGTTCAACCATCAGCCTTTGCGTAAAGATTGGCGCCTTAAGCTACTAAGAGACATTTCCATGAGAAGGGAGGATGCGTTTTTCAGTGTCTTTCCTGTCGGCCACACTCTTTGAAACGATGTATGGAGATGGTAGACACTAGTGTTAATGGCACAGTTAGTACCGTAGCCAGAAAACAATTTCAGAGGTTTTCGATTGGATGTGTTTGGAGAGTACGGGGTCAGTTTGGAAACATAAATTTTTTGGTAATTATTTATTTCTGAGAGGTTTAAACCCGTTGGTGCAGTTATTGTCTGATATTAGAGCAAAATGTCTGCTAAACTGAACTGAAGTGGAACAGTAATTGTCTGATATCAGAGCACTACGTCTGTGAAACTAAAGTGGCCTTTACTATTAATAGAACAGTCGTGTGGCACTAACAAACATTGAATGCGTTCTGACACCATGCACTTTGTGCGCATCGAACCCCTGCACAAATGTCTGCCATTGTGCAGGCATTTGTTTGAGAAGGACGTTCTAACATTTCAGTGTCTAACGTGAACAAGATTTTCTTGCAAGAACCTGAAGACTCCGTTAATCGACTGTGTATGTTTCAGAACATTTTGGACAATTGTGATTGAGAATTGCCTTTCAACAAGCGATGATTTGCAATTTATTTCCGTGGCTCGAATGTCGTTTTCTGCATCTGATTAATGATCTGTTTGTGTAAATGAAATGCTGTCAGAATTGATGGATGAGCGGAAATTAATCCGGTTTGAGCTCGCGATATCTGTGTTCGGTATTCTAATATTGAAACCAAATTATATAGTATATATATATATATATATATACATATAATGTATATCTATGTTTATAATTATATAATTACATATGACCAAGGAGATCAGTTATTCGTAGCCATCGCCGCCAAATGGCTGGGGTCAGGAATTGTATAGCAATATCCATCCGCATATATCTAAACACAGTTATGCATCTTGATGTTAAAAGTATGAGCATTCCTTCTCTGCCATAGCATATAGCAGGAAGAAGGTGTAGATGGATGGGTTGGTGGATTGGTGGGTGGGTGGGTGAATAGTGTACTATATTGGGATATAAAAGTTCTTATCCTTGACTATAGATGGACTCGAGGGTGCAACAACTTGATCGCCTTGCTCAAATATATCGGGTGACAATAGGAAGACTACTTTCATCCATCAGCGCTTATCTGTAGCTATCCAGCGCTTGAATGCAGTCGCTTTTTTCAGCACTTTTTCACCGATAAAGCCAGGAGCAAAGACTAGCCATTACAGGACAGCGCTCCCCTAATTGTCGTAATCGTGAGGAATCACATGTACATCGGGTAAAACAAATGATGATAATGCGACCACTGTGTAATGACTTGGCAGCAAGTCTCTCACGCACAACTTATTAGCACCATTGATAGGTGTTTTGTCATCAATTAGGCTGTTCTTTTAATGCTTTTATCTGTGTCTGTCTGTCTGTCTGTCTGTCTGTCTGTCTGTATGTCTGTCTGTCTGTCTGTCTGTCTGTCTGTCTGTCTGACTGTCTTACTGTCTTACTCTGTCTACCTTGTATCTGCCGGTTTCTGGCAGTCTCTGTGCCTTGCTCTTTCCTTCTCCCACTCTCTCAGTCTGCCTATCCGTGTCTGGCTTGATGCCTCTATCTCAGCCTTTAAGGATGACTTGCTGCATCCAATTGGGTCTGCTGGAGACTTGGGTTTGAAGAGACTTGTCTTGATCAAGGAGTCGATCCCTTGAGTCCACCTATAGTCAGGGTTTACTGCGTAGGAAACAAACAAGGACGTTACGATTACTCTTCCCTTAGAACTGGTTTGACTCCTTTCAAGTCGTCTAATGGCTGAAACGCAGTGTGATTTTCGTTAACGATAACGATAACGAAAATGTTCGTTAACGAAAATAAAATGACTTCGTTAACGATAACTATAACTATAACTAAAAATATCATTAACTATAACTATAACTATAACGAAAATAACACTAACGAAAATTCATCTTTATTTTCGTTAATACAAAAAATAAAAAATAGGAAGTGCAATATGGACGATTCGACATAAATGAGAATGAAAAATGCGAAATTTTTATTGTGAAATTTGTCAGTTACTTTGGAAACTCTTGTATTCATGAAGCTGACTGTACCCATGCTTCAAAGGTTTTCATAGCTTTGAGTAAATTGTGAAACAGCGTATTAATACGCACAATTTTGCTTATAGACTTAATTATTGTAACTAAGTAGTAACTAAAATTAACTAAAATAAAAAATCCATTAACTATAACTATAACTATAACTAAAAAATAATACTAACTATAACTATAACTATAACTAAAATAAAAATCATTAACGATTACTCTTCCCGTAGAACTGGTTTGACTCCTTTCAAGTCGACAAAAATGGCTGAAACGTGGTGGTGGTGGTAGTGGTGGACTTGGTAGTGGTCGTCGTCGTGAGGGTGAAGGTGGTAGTGGTGTTGGCTGCGTCGGTGGTGGTGGTGATGGTGGCTGCGTGTTGCGTCGGTGGTGGTGGTGGTGGTAGTGGTGGTGGTGGTGGTAGTGGTGGTGGTGGTGACCATGATAATGATGAGACTCATCATTGTCTGGCATGGCTTCGGCGAAGTTAAAGTATTGTAATCAATTTCCATCTCGTTTGTCAGAGTCACGTAAACAGGCTACTCCTCTGCGTTGGTATAGGCCATATTCGTAATCGCAATGAACTCAGAAATAATTTCTAAAGCGATACCTTAAAGCAAAGCGCATGGCACCTGCCTATTCGCGAGCGCTGCGTCAAGTAAGAGTGGTTAATTGTCCAGAGAGACTGCGTGAAGAACAAGACCCAGTTACTGGGGGAGGGAGAGTCTCGGAGAGACACAGTCACACAGAGACAGAGGGGAGAAGGAGACAGGGAGACTCAGACACACAGAGAGGGAGGGTCCCGGAGGGAGGGAGAGCATAATTATATAGGCCTACGTTTGGGTTTGGACCGTTTGGTGCACCATCGGTTCATGCCTCGTGCACTATACATCGGAGCGATAGCAGTAAGAAGTTACTAATTACAATTACAATTTGCTTTTGTAGGAGAACTACACGCTGCTGTATGCTGTGTGTGTTAAAATAGAATATTTTTAAGACGTACCATTTAAAAATCTGTTTAGTAAAGCGCTACATAATAATATCTGAGGTGCACACATCCATCACGTCATAACAAACAGACAGAAAGAGCGTCCGATGGAAGGACGTATAGTAGTATATAATCGATTTAAATTTTATTTTCAGTTTTTTACAACTTTTCTTAATTAATGTTCAGTTCATAGGTTATAATGACAACAGACCATATAAATGCAAAGGTTGAAACCGATCAGGCCGGCGTCAAAGTCTGTATTTGGCCGAAAGCTTACAGTTATGCGGCCGAGGTTGCTCTGGATCATGCCTTCAACGAAGAAGCCTTGAATGTTTCATATAGGAATTGTATTAGGTCTAATGATGTCAAGGTATTGAATAATAATAAATAATAATAATCTTTTTCTTTTATTGAAGCGCCTGACAAACGCACTGCGCTGTACATTTACATGTTATACAATTTAAATCTTCACTACTAACAGAACAGACAGCCTGCAATACACGGCGCTAATAGCAGCCTACAAATATTCGCCCTACGGGGCTCGAACTCTGTACCTCTCGCTCTCTACGCCAGATGTTATCCAAAGCGCTATCGGGCCCCCGAGACAAGCAATCCAGTATAATTATACTCTTAAAGTATTTTTATTCGAATCTTACTAGTAAAATTTGGTAAACGTGTAGTTTAGCGTAGTAAATTATCCGCCTTCACATGGGTTTTGGGCTTTTGGCGTTGGTCGAATACAAGTTGGATTGACGAAAAGAATTATTCTTCCTAAATAGAAGTCGGATTGATGAAAATAACCTTGCTTAAATAGAAACTGGATTGATGAAGAATAATTTTTAATTAAATAGAAGTTGAATTGATGAAAAATAAGTCCTGCTTAAATAGAAGCATGACTGATTAAACGAATTCTTGCCTGAGTAGAAGCTGGATTGATGCAAAAGGTTTTTGCCAAAGTAGAAGTTGGATTGATGAAAAATTAGTCCTGCTTAAATAGAAGCAGGACTGATTAAACGAATTCTTGCCTGAGTAGAAGCTGGATTGATGCAAAAGGTTTTTGCCAAAGTAGAAGTTGGATTGATGAAAAATTAGTCCTGCTTAAATAGAAGCAGGACTGATTAAACGAATTCTTGCCTGAGTAGAAGCTGGATTGATGCAAAAGGTTTTTGCCAAAGTAGAAGTTGGATTGATGAAAAATACCAATGCTACAACGGGCGAATAATTTAGATGTTCGTCATAAGTAAACAAACTGAGATGTTCATCATAACTTATTCATAAGTAAACAAACGGAGATGTTCGTGATAAGCAAAAACAAACTGGAGATGTTCCCCATATGTAAATAAACTGTTTTTCAGATGTTCATCATAAGTGAATATTGAATAAACTGTTTTGAGATGTTCGTAATTAGTAAACAAACAGATGTTCATCATAAGTAAACAAACTGAGATGTTCATCATAAGTAAACAAACTGAGATGTTCTTCATAAGTAAACAAACAGATGTTCATCATAAGTAAACAAACTGAGATGTTCATCATAAGTAAACAAACAGATGTTCATCATAAGTAAACAAACTGAGATGTTCATCATAAGTAAACAAACAGATGTTCATCATAAGTAAACAAACTGAGATGTTCGTGATAAGTAAACAAACTGAGATGTTCGTGATAAGTAAACAAACTGGAGATGCTCATCATAAGTACCGTAAATAAACTGTTTTGAGATGTTCATCATAAGTAAATAAAATGAAATTCAGTGAACAGATTACATCGTGCAATATTCATTATTTTTTTGCACAGGTAACAAAACTTGTGAAGCCTTCACTTCGGATAATCGTTAGTGGAGGGAGACTCATTTGGATGCTGGACAACGTGAGCATTTGTGTGAGAGGCCGAAGAATGGACCAACACAGAGTAGTTACCTACGAGAAACACGTGTATGGATCCCTAGACATAGGTATAACTGTGGTTTGTCCTGGTTCTAATTCCCACGATGCAATCTACGACACAAGCGTAAACTCGACCAACTTAAGCTATGCATTCTCGTCAAACGGAGACGGTGGACATGGTCCTGACTTAGCAGCAATCTTCAACGGACACACAGTCAATGACCCCTACAGTCCATCAAACCATCAGTCAAATAGCAGCAAGCAGGAATGGAACGAACTGATGCTCGACGTCAAAGATGTCTTTCTCGGCAACCTCCCTACCCTGAAGCGCAGCAGAAATGACGTTAGAATCACATCCGTTGGCCGCGATATTTCAAAGACATCCAATGGCGAAAATCTTTTCATTACGACCTCTGGTGGAGACGTGTCTACTGACTCCCGGGGTGGTAACGTCTTGATAAAGTGCAGCGGAGGAGATGTACGCAGTACATCCAGTGGTGGAAACGTTTTCATGAAATGCTGTGGTGGAGACATCTATACCAATTCAAACAGTGGTAACGTCTTGATAAACTCGAGCGGTGGAGATGTGCGTGCCAAATGCAGTGGGGGAAACGTTTTCATTAAGTCTAGCGGTGGAAACGTTTTCCCAAGTTCCACTGGGGGCAGAATTTTCAGCATTTCCAGCGGTGGAAATGTTTCCACGAAAGCCTGTGGCAGTGCCATCGACGATGACCTTGGAGACACTCTTATCCGCACGCTGATGTACGCCGTCTTGGAGAGCTTGAATCGCCACCTGCCTGTCGATAGCAACCATAACTGGTGGTTTAACTTCACTGGTCTATCGATGCCGCGCTTCCACAATGGCTACCTGCGTTCAACACATCTCCCTTGTCCGATTTTGAATCTTTTACAGGTGAGAGGATTGGTTTATTGCCTCACATGCAGGTCCAACATAATGTATATTACTTCTTTGTGCGTAATGCTAATAAAATTCCTGGTCATGAAATGGTAATGATGTTTCAGAACTGATGGTGTTGGTGACGATGATGATGACGATAGTTAAAATATTAAGAAAAGTACTCCTCACTGTAAGTTCTAAGAGAATCTATAGGTCCTGAGTTTCCAGGCTCACAGTGCCTTAACTAATCAATGAATGATTGAAAGAATCAGTTGCTGAATCAATTGACATTAATAATAATAATAATATTAATATAATAATAATAATAATATGGCTTTCACTTAATTTCATTTAATTATGTTCTGGTTCAAAGCATTGCACATCATAATGCTATCTTCAGTTTAAAATAAACTGTCGTTGCAATTGTTATTGTTACAGGGTTTGTTTAAATTTAGACAAAAATAATAATTGTTTATTAATTCAGAGTGACAAGTATGCAGTAAGATTACATGATAATTTAATAGTAGTAATAGATGACAACAAGTTTAATAGGAATCGAATTTAACTGTTTGGCAGCTTGCAAGGTGTCCATCTGTCATGTATACTGCTCATTTTGCAGTCACCCTAGGGAGTTGAAGGCTGAGTCAATGTTACTGGACTAGCAGGTATTTAGCCTGCGTCCTTCTGATCTTCGTGGGAGCATGCTACCATTCAGTCATCCTCTCGCTCCAAGCCATTCAATTGTGCAATCATTTGCTGAAACAATAATTCTGTCAATCAGTAGTCTGTTTAGTATATCCCATTATGAAAATATAAATCAGTTAATCATTCAATCAATCAATGATTCAATTAATTACTCGGTCAACCTGTGAGTTTAACCAATCATTATTTCGGTTATTTCCTGTGTTTTAGGATGTTCCATTTCCGGAGCCACAGAACTCAGGACGGATGCTGACAGTCTATATTTCGACCTGTATTATCAACACTGTCGGGTCCTTTTTCCTTCTCAATGACAGTCTTAGCTTCAATCTGACACAGACCGACCTCTTGGCTCATGCAACCCGCGACAACTCTGGAAGATGGCACTTCTTAATGGACTTATTTCCCGAGATTTCTTGCAAGTACCCAGGTAGTTCCATGGAAGTGAATCTAGGTGCTACTAAAGCCCCAACTGCCGTGTTTTCTGGCAAAAACCTCAAGGTCACTTTATTCGGATCGGCGACCTTTCGAGCCCGACTTCAAGATGGGTCTCTTGCGGAGTTGCTGAATGCTGAGACTACCATGGAATGCAACACAATGCTTGACGTAAACAGGGGAAAAGTGAACGGTACTGTGACTTCAATCACGCCAAAGGAAATTACAGTTATCAAAAGTGCTCTGACATCCATGAATGGCAAGATCTTGAGGGAAGTCTTTGACATGATTGTAGATCAGTTTCTTTATCGAAAGTTTGAAGACATTGCCCAGAAGGGAATTCTCGTTCCTCTTCCGTGCGGAGGCCACGATTTGCTGAATGTAGATATGTCAGTGGCAGATGATTTTCTGCGCATTGATGCAGATATCAAGTTCTGGTCCTGAGCCATAACAGATTCATACATGCTGAATATCGACTGTTCTTATGATAATAATTTAATTAAGAAAAATATCTGTGCTTTTTTACCCATATTTAAAGTGCTGCTGTCCTTCCACGGCCTCGTCTGTTTCTGTAGTTTAATTGTAACATCCTTATGTCATATGATTTTGATTTTAATTAATGCAGATAGCAATGCATGACGATGATTTTAAGTTGAGCAAGTAACCATTTATTCTGTATTATATTGATGACATCAGCCAATAAAGTAAAGTGTAACCAGCATAAAGTGAAATTTTGAAATACTTCTAATTATTATATTATATTATTATTATGCATTTATTAAGCGCCACTATCTATTGACTAAGCATCAATCGAGGATGCTGAGCAATTGTGAGTGCAGTACTTGTTTGAGGTCCCTTTGCATTACGGCCTTTGAGGATGAGGCTCGAACCTGGTACAAGGTGAGCTTTCTAACCCAATCGGCTACCATGTCCCACTGAATGCCAGTGAAGTATGTGACATTTATATAGCGCCGCTCTGCGAATAAAACAAATCAGAATCGCTCTTTGCGCTGGCCTATTATGATGTTAAATCGTTGGATATCATTGGACGAGAACAGTGGCGGCGCCAGGATTTCAGGTTTGGGGGCCTAAAGCTCAAAAAACCTTCCCTTTTGTCCCATCCTCGCTGTGATTTGCAGTGATTTCCCACTTTTGAGGGGGGGAGGGGGATGAGCCGCAGTTAGGGGGGCTAAGCACCCCCTAGCCCAACCTGGCGCCGCCACTGGACGAGAATGGTGCATTAGTCAGGAAAATATTGCGCAACAAACTAGAAGTCTTGAGAGGTGGGCCCACGCACAGACGTGGAGCCGACCAACAGATTCCCGACGACAGACGACAGATGGCATGGATGTTCACGTACCTTAACTGGCTTTGTTCATTTACCTCAATTACTGCCAGCCAATTAGACTTCTCTGTATAAGGACTGGTGTGGTGGTCAAGAAACGTGTTCCATTAGAGTTTAGACAACTATGACTTGTCCGCTTTAGCAATTGTTAGCTTTACTGAGACACTCCCTGCCACGAAGCCCACTTGTAGCCAGGACCCATATGAGACCCGAATAGAGTCCATATAAGACCCACATAATACGCGTTGAAATGCTTGGATCTAAAGTCAAACATTGACTGCTGCTGCTGCTACTACTACTACCACTACCACTACTACTGCTGCTGCTACCACCACCACCAACTACTACTAAAGCTACTTCTACAGCTACTACTACTACAAGTCCTACTACAGAATGGGCGCGACCACGGTCCAGGAGTTTGGGGTTTTTTTGTTTACTAGAATGTTCGAGTGGGGATTTTGCTAGCGCAGAAGGCGCGAAGCTGCGATTGCCGAAGGCATAGAAGCCCCTAACGTTCAAGCGTTTTGTGGGGAGCATCGTAAGTAGAAGTGACGCGGGGAGACAATCTCGTCCCATCCCCGCCCCGCAACAAGTAAGTCTTCCCCATCCCCACCCTATCCCCGCATGGTTTGTCCCCATCCCCGCCCCATCCCCGCAGGTCTTCTCCCATCCCCACCCCCTTCCCCGCAGGATGACATCACATTTTTGGCACCAAAAAGTTTACACCAATTCAAATTTTAAAATAACATTTTTAGCTTAGGGCCCTATAGTTATTTGTAGGCCCTATTGCTGACTGCATTAGTCAGTTATTATCTTATCAACAGTTTGCATTAACCAAGTCCTGACTATTTCTGACTAATAGGCTTCAGGAAATAGAAAAATCTCCTTATCAGTTCTCAAGTTCTTAACATCACCCGGGTTTATTGCCGGCTCATTTCCCATTACCGCGGTATTGGTGCGAAAGAGCCCCATTACGCCCTTATTGTCCCCATTACCGCGGTATTACCGCAATTGATTGTCATTACCGCGGGATTTACCGCGGTAACCGCGGGTTTCCCGCGGGGAACATGCCCTATGTAACTCTCTAGTCGTTAGCTCCCCAACGGGTCTGGGGCGTAGACGCCTGAGCAGTGGAAAGATTGAGCATTTGACAGGGGATGGGCAAATTACTTGGAAAAATGTAATTGAATTACAAATTACAAATTACTTTTGGACATGAAATGTAATTTCAAATTACAAAATATATAGTCAGAAATGTAATTGAATGGGGAAATTACAAATTGTTCAAGTAATTTCAATTAGGCCTACGTAATTTCAATTACTGCCCATCCCTAGCATTTCATACCAAATGGAGTGCATTCGGGACTCCAGCTTTGCTGTTATTCAAAATTTTCAACAGTCCCAGCCTGTTACCACAACTATAAGTGCCCGAGTGGGTTGTAGCCTGCTCGTCACGCCGGCGTAGTCGGTTCGCTTCCCGGTCGGGTAGCTTTATCGAGATTAATTCTCGGATCTTTACTGCGGGTGGCTATGTATAAACGTGGAGTACAATACAACACACAATACAACACATTACAACGGGGGCGCGGTGGTTTAGGGTATGTTGGATGCCTTGCATGGAGGGTTGCAGGTTCGAATCCACCTCAAAGTCCCGCGTAGGGACCCTGGGCAAATGCAATTGCTCATGCGCTTCGGCGTGAAACTCCGATTCAGCGTCGCGCAGTAGTCGGGGAGCGCCTGAATGAAATCTGGTAGGGGGCGTTATAACAAGTGTTCAAAACAAAATGGAATATCATAAGACGCACCATTTAAACATCTGTTAGAAGGGGTGTCACATGGGATATCCAGTATGGGAATTGTAAGAAATAACTGGGGGGTTAGACGTTGATATATGTGCAATTTGGGTGTGAAATGTAGACTTTACTATGGGAGCCTAAGAAAGACTAGGGGGTGGGGTTGAACTCCCACGAACCCCGGCAATTCTCACCCTGCCCGGGACTGATACAATGTAGTCCCAAGGTGTTACACAGGACCTTCCTGAAGTTCCTGGAAAAGCGCTATAATATTGGCCTATAGGTGCTCAGAGATACACACACATACATAAATCTGACACGTGATTACAAAGAGATCATATTACGTCATCGGACAGAAGAGCGGCGGGCCTCCGATGGAAGGACGCATTTCAACATTAATTTAGTTTCGTTTACAAATTTTCCTAATTGATTAGTGTTTTAAATTGCGACTAATTAAGATGGCGGCCGACAGTCAGAAGGGAATGAAACTTTCTGTTTGGCCCAAGGCCTACGTTCAGGGTCTCCAGACAGCATTGCGTAATGTGTTCAATGAAGAGCTGTTTACTGATGCTTACAGGAACGCCATACAATCGAATGAAGCCAGTGTATGTTAGACAAGCAATAATTATTATCAATTTTCATTGTTTACGGGTGAAGTGTATATTAGCGTATTTAATTATTCGCCCGTTGTATAGCATTATTATTTTTCATCAGTCCAACTTCTACTTTGGCGAGCATCCTTTTCATTGATCCAGCGTCTATTTAGGCAGGAATTCGTTTCAGCAATAGAACTTCTATTTAAGCAGGAATTATTTTTACATCAGTAGAACTTCTATTTAATTAAGAATTAATTTAATCAATCCAGCTTCTATAGGGGCCTTACGGGGATCGAACCGGGCCCGTGAAAACTTCAGGCAAGAGTGTTATCCTTTATACTAACCCCTCCCTAATAATCGATGACTATAATACTTCGTATTAACGTGAGTTTGAATTTCGCAACCAGTTACCTCGATAATACACTTCTGCCAAAGAGCGTTAATTATGAATGCCATGCAGACTTCTAGTAGGCCTACTCCCAAAAAGGTAAAAGTGTATTTTAGCGTAAATATATTATGCAAGATGTTGAAATTGCTTTGGACACAAAGGGAATAGAGTATAATTGAGATATCTCATAAGTTGAACTAATTAGGAGCCTACAAATGGGAAGGGTAGGCCTAATATTATTGGGGTAAAGGTTAAACCGTCGTTTAATGGTCTCTACGGCAATTCTTAAAAGCGTTTTTCCATGGTCCATACCTGAAAGACATTTTGGCCGAGGCGCAGACATATTCGTTGGACACTCCGGAAATAGCATCAAATTGAGATAATTATCTCATTTGAGTTAAAACAATTGCAAATGGGAAGGTTACTTTGGGGCAATGGTTAAAACGTTGTCTAATTATTTCTATGGCAAGTCTCAGAAGCGTGTTTCCATGGTCGATATCTGAAAGACATTTTGGCCGAGGCGCAGAAACAATTGCTGCATAGTAACCTCAACCAAAATGGAATGCAATAACGTATTAGATCCAGTTGGTTGAAGTTGTAACTTTGAGGTCATGAATTACGAACTGGCACATTTCGTGGTATTTGATAATGAAGGCTGCAGTAGTTATTAATTATTAATTAATGAGATATTAATAGCGAATTTGTAACTGGAAACTCTTAATTATTAATTGATTAGCCTAGTAATTGACGAGCCACGATCTCGTGTCTGGTTTTACAAGTTACTGATTTCTGAAACCGTTATTGTGCTACTGTTTTGATATTTACATTGTGAGTAAATATGATTTTCAGTACAACAATTTACATGTTAGCCATTGTTATTATTATTATTATTATTATTTCTTTTATATTTTTTTTTTATTAGAGACAGTTAACAAAATATTGAATGGCTACGTTTAATTCATTTCTGGCACTGCAGAGTTATTGCAACGAGCAAGGTGGTTGAAACTCTGAATTATTAGTGAGAGGCGTTGAAATAGATATTTTGCCTCATACCTCTGAAAATGCGAGTGAGCTTGCACCCTAGATCGGAAGTTAATACTTGAACAGTGGTTTTAATGGCACGGAGGTTTTAAAGGCCAAATGAACGAAGTATGGTGTTGCAAGGAGGGCTCGAGCTGTATTACTATTATTACTATTATTTTTTTTACCCGAGGTACATGTAATCCCTCAGGATTAAAAAAAATTAGGGATAGCATTATTCAGGGATGGCTATAGTCTTTGTTGATGTCATGCTGAGTGCAAAAGGTGCTGTGAAAAGCAATTGCGTTGAAGCGTGGATGGCGACAGATAAGCACTGGTAGAGAAATGTAGTTTATATGTTGTCTCCAGGTGCCTGGGCAAAGCGGTGGCCAATGTGTCTGAAGGTAGCCAGGCCTTCATGATTAATTGGGTCAAGAATGTTTCGAAGGCCTAGGGCACAGAGCAGTATGTGGGCAGAAAGTCGTATACTTGGATGATTTTCTCTCTGGTGCCATTTCAGCAGCAGCACCTCCGGCCTCGGCAGATCTGGGACGATATGACTTTGCCAAGGTGTCAATGGCAGTTTATTATTATTATTTTTTTTTTGCCCGAGGTATCAATGATCCCTCAGGCGATCCAAACAATATCCGGAGATGTTACTGATGGTGGTCTGGAACGGCAACTCACTCGGCAGTGTCTGGTTGGGCAAATGTACCTCGGAAGGCGACAGCATTAAAGCGTTGGATGGTGGTAGACATGCGTTGGAAAAGATAGGATGTTTCTCTATATCTCCAGAACTTAGTGTTAAACGTTTTCCCAGGTCCTTAATAAAGTCCAGTCCACTGTTGTTTATAGGGCCAAGGGTCTCAAAGGCCAAGGGGACAAATTATTGGTTGGCCAGCAGGTGGTTGTGTTATTATTATTATTATTATTATTATTAAATTATTATTACTTAATCATTATTATTTTTATTATTTGCACAGGTGACGAAAATGGTGATGCCATCATTTCGCATCGCTGTCCTTCCTGGAAAACTGACCCTGACTCTGGACAATGCTAGCATCTCTGTTCACCACCAGAAAAGGCACGAGCAGTACGAAGAAGACTACGAGAAGCACGTCTCAGGATCGCTCGAAGTAACAGTCCACATCGTTCGCCCTGCTCCATCGTATGATCCCATATACTGCGTCAACGTCAACGTTGTTGACCTACTTTTCACATTTTCCTCACGTAACAGCATTGGCAATGGTTTTGTTATGAATGGAAGTCGGATTTGCATCAACGGTGCGTGCGTCACTGGCACTGGGATAATTGGCAATGGAGTTTGTATCAACGGAGGAATTGTTAATTCAGGCCCTTTCTCCTTCAACTCAACAGACTTCCAGTCTATGGGAACTGGAAGCAGGAAACGCAGTGCAAGCCCGGAGGACGGTAACGCCAAACGCAGCAGACATGTTGCTCCACTTATGTACTCTGGAATGAACCAGCGCATCAGATCCGCCGAGGACGATGCTTCCGTAACTATCAGTGGCATTAACCAGTCCCTGAATTCGAGCGGAAGAGATGCAGTCATCGTTGGCAGCGGGGTTAATTCAGGAATTGTTTCGAGTGGAGAGAGGGCTTTCATCACCTCAAGTGGAGCAAGTGGATCAGTCACTTCCACCGGGTCGCATGCCACGATCAGGTCAAGCGGTTGCAACGTAACGGTAACTTCTAATGGTCCCCATGCCTCTATCAGATCCAGCGGAGCCAACATAACCATTCATTCAAGTGGTGCCAACGCACTGATCAGCTCAAGTGGTATTGGTACGACTATAAAATCCACCGGAAGTCAGGCTTCCATTTCCTGCAGTGGGACGAATACTCGGATTCAATCAAGTGGAAGTGCAATCAACGATCACCTTGGAAAAACGCTCATCGACGGACTCACGAACGCCCTCACCGAATGCCTGAACGGAGGTCTGCCGGATACCTCACTGGATGGTGGAGGTAGTCGTGAACGGGTGTTCCAGAATGGTTATCTGGAAGACAGCGAAGATCAGGTAACAAGATAGATTGGCCTACGCCTCAAATGCCAGTATAATAATAATAATAATAATAATAATAATAATAATAATAATAATAATAATAGGCCATAATAATAATAATAATTTATTTTTAATAATCTTTTCAAAAATTTTCTGAAACATTTTAATTAGTTTTATTGAAGCGCCTGAATGACAAACTCGCTGCGCTGTACATTTGCGAAGCCATGTTATGCAATTGAAATTATTAATGTTAACTACTAACGAGTTTTGTGACAGTTTGTGAACAGACAGCCTTAACAATAACAGAAACGGCGCTAATAGCAGCCTACAAAGCACGTCCGCCCTACGGGACTCGAACTCGGCAGCTCTCGCTCTCTACGCCAGATGTTATCCAATGCGCTATCGTAAATTACTTCAAGATGTGTAATGGTAATAAATTCATGGTGCATGATGAAATGACCATGATATTTAGAATTGTGTCGTTGGTGATGATGATGATAATGATAGTTAAAATGCCCAGAATTACTCACCGTCAGTTGTACGAGGCAAGGTCCTGAGTTTAAAAGTTCTTAGTCACTTAAGTGACTTAAGTCACTTTCTACCAATTGCTCAAGTCCTTTCCTCTTTGGCCGTGGCTGGACTGGGAGCGCCTTTGAGTAGGCTTCGTAAAGAGGCGCTATATAAATATCCGGAATGAATGAATGAATCAATGAGTGATTGAGAGATTAAGTTACTGAATAAAAATTAAGCCTATCAGTTGTTCAGTCGTCAGTTACTGAAACAATAGTTCAGTCAGTAAGTAGTCTTTAGTATTTCAAATTATGCAAATATTAATTAGTTAATTAATTATTAATTAGTTAGTCATTCAATTCTTCAACCAATCAATCATTCAGTTAATTATTCAATCAATCCGTGATTTCAATCAATAATTATTTCCTGTATTTTAGGACATTCCCTTTCCAGAACCGCAAAACTCAGGACGGATGCTGACCATGTTCATTTCAAACGCTGTCATCGACAAAGTCGGGTCCTCCTATCATCGCAATAACATCCTAAACTATAATATCAAACAGGCCGACCTCAATCCTCAAGCAACCCGGAATAACCCAGCTTCTGGAGATAGCCGCTGCTTGGCGGACTGTTTCCCAGACTTCTCCGTAAAGTATCCTGGCGCTTCCGTGGAAGTGAAACTTAGCACAGTTGAGGCACCGACAGCCACATTCTCTGACGAGAATCTCATTGTCACTCTGCGAGGGTCTGCGATCTTTCAAGCTCGACATCCGGATGGTTCTCTTGTGGATTTCCTTACAACTGAAGTGGCCATGGAAAGCACTGTGCTGCTCGAGCTTAACGTTGGAAAGCTGAAGGGCACACTCACCTCGATGTTACCGAAGTCAATTGCCGTTGTGAAAAATGCTCTAGGATGCGTGAACCGTAACATGTTGAAGGAAGCCTTTGATCTGGTCACGGAGCAGTTTCTGCGTCGGAAACTGGAAGAAATCATCCAGACGGGAATCCCTCTCCCACTTCCGCTTCTGGCGGGGATTGAGGATTTTGAGACCGTCGAGCTGTCGACACAAGATGACTTCCTGCGTATTGACGCGGATGTCACATTCAGGGCATAAGCATTGATTGCAGTCGTACGAAGTCATATTATGACTATCAAAACGATGCTAATAATATGATACCGAAGAAATAACGAAGAAATATCTTTGCGCATTTTCGCTAATCTCAAGTTCCAAACCTGAGCAATTATATACATTCGGATAAATTCACTGACTCTTAGGCTGACTCTTGTAATGTGATGTCTTAGGCTGACTCTTTTAATGTGATGTCTTAGGCTGACTCTTGTAATGTGATGTCTTAGGCTGACTCTTGTAATGTGATGTCTTAGGCTGACTCTTGTAATGTGAGTGCATTTGGTTTTGATTCAGGTCGTTTTTCGATCTCCTGCCAAAGACGGTTTTAACAATATTCTGGCCAAATTGTAGTTGTCGCACCCAACATTTATGATCCATAATATTAATTTTATCTGATATCATTTTGCCCTTTCAGTTTTATATTGTAGAGTGCAGCTGTTTAATTTTTAATTTGTAAGTTTTGCTGTCCTTCCGCGGCTTCGTCTCAAGAGTTTATCTGCAACATCTTTATGTCGTATGGTTTTAATTTTAATTACATACAATGCTAACAAAACAATGGTTTTGGGTCGTTCAGTAACCATTTAACCTATATCAATCAGTCAATCTGTTATTCAAGCCATTTCCAGGCATAATGAATTACAACTTGAGGCAACAATAGAGGAGACAAGAGGAGACCCAAAAGGGATCAAGATCCAGGGCCGGATTTAACCATTGGTGGTCGTTAAACCGACAAGTAGGCTACCCACGGGTGCCAGCTCTGGAGCCCCCACCACTCAGGAGCCCACAAGTTGCAATTTTTTGTGTCCCTTCACTGCATGTGTCATCTGACTATAAGAAGAGTGACTATTGACAAGTTCCGAGTGGTAGGCTTCTGAATTACCACTGTACTAACAGATCATGATTGCGAGGTATGGGGGATGTGTCCATGTCGGAGACTGCCTATCAAATAGGGCATAAAATCCACTGCACAAAAGGGCCCCCATATTGGGCGCCCATGTTGGGCGCCCTAAATTCGGCCCTGACAAGATCCCGCTTAGCAGGGACACCTGGAGTAACATTCTATTATAACAGATTGAAATATCCCATAAAGTACAGTAAAGTAAAATAAAATAAAGTACAATAAAGTACTCTGCATAGAACGAAATTTTGAGATACTTCTAATTATTATTATTTATTATTATGCAATAATATTATGAAGCACCATTATCCAATGATCAAGCATCAGTCCATGGCGTTGAGTAATTGTGAGTGCAGGACTTGCTCAAGGTCCCGCTGCATTACGGCCTTGGATGACTATCATACTCTCACACAATGCATTTTGTTTTTTGCACTGTTGCTACTGCCAAATATTATCCAGAAAAAGCCTTCAGAAGAAGGTCGATCCAGCCGCAGCGGGAAGATATGACCCTTTTGGGAGGACATTTTGATTTGTGCATTCATCTACTGGATTTTTTTCTTGAATTTGTACTGATTACTGTGATCTTAGGAGGTATTTGATGCTCTGTCAATAAGGAGGATGGCTTACAATGAGAAGGAGGAACCTGTTAGGAGGTGAGCAGGAGGACCAAGATGAGGGAGGAGGACCATGTCCCACTGCTAATGCCAATGAGGGAGAGTGTGACGTGAAGCATTCTGATGTGAATCCGGGGTCATATGTCTGCCTTTGTTGCCTGTTTCGGTTGTGGAGGGTGACAGAGGAGTCTTTGAGGAGGACGTTGAGGAGTTGGGTTTCCTTTGAACGCATCTGACAATGCAAACGTTGAGGAGGAGTGGTTTGTGAGGAAGATGAGGAGGAGGAGGAGGAGAAGGAGGAGGACAGAGGAGGAGGGAAGGAGGAGGACGAGGAGGAGGAGGAAGGAAGAGGAGGAGGAGGAAGATGAGGAGGAGGAGGAGGAGGACGAGGAGGAGGAGGAGGACCTTTTAGGGAGGAGAGAAGAAGGGAAGTTCAGGAGGAGGAGGCAGGAGGAAGAGGAGGAGGAGGAAGAAAGAGGAGGAGAGGAGGAGGACAGGAGGAGGAGGAGGAGGAGGAGGAGGAGAAGGAGGATAGGAGGAGGAGGAGAAGGAGGAGGAGGAGGACCCCCTTAGAGAGGAGGAGGAGAAGAAGGAGGAGGACAGGAGGAGGAGAAAGAGGAGGACGAGGAGGAGGAGGAGGAAGAGGAGGAGGAGGAAGATGTGGAGGAGGAGGAGGAGGAGGAGGTCAGGAGGAGGAGAGGAGGAGGAGAAGGAGGAGAAGGAGGAGGAGGAGAAGGAGGAGGAGGAGGAAGATGAGGAGGGAGGAGGAGAAGAAGGAGGTGACGAGGAGGAGGAGGATGGAGGAGGACTCCCCCCTTAGAGGAGGAGAAGGAGGAGGACGAGGAGGACGTGAGGAGGAGGAGGAGAAGGAGAAGGAGGAGGAGGAGGAAGATGAGGAGGAGGAGGAGAGAAGAAGGAGGAGGACGAGGAGGAGGAGAAGAAGGAGGAGGACGAGGAGGAGGAGGAAGAGGAGGAGGAGTGATGAGGAGGAGGAGGAGGAGGACGAGGAGGAGGAGGAGGAGGAGGAGGACTGAGGAGAAGGAGGAGAAGGAGGAGGAGGAGAAGGAGGAGGAGGAGGAAGATGAGGAGGAGGAGGAGAATGGAGGATATAGGAGGGAGGAGGAAGACAGAGAGGAGGAAGATGAGGATGAGGAGGAGGAGGACGAGGAGGAGGAGGAGGAGGAGGAGAAGGAGGAGGAGGAGAAGGAGGAGGAGGAGAAGGAGGATATTTGAGGAGGAGGAGGAGGAGGAGGAGAAAATGGAGGAGGAGGAAGATGAGGAGGAGGAGGAGAAGAAGGAGGAGGACGAGGAGGAGGAGGAGGAGGGAGGGAGGAAGATGAGGAGGAGGAGGAGGAGGACGAGGAGGAGGAGGAGGAGGAGGAGGAGGAGAAGGAGGAGGAGGAGAAGGAGGAGGAGGAGAAGGAGGAGGAAGATATGAGGAGGAGGAGGAGAAGAAGGAGGAGGAGGAAAGAGGAGGAGGAGGAGGAAGATGAGGAGGAGGAGGAGGAGGAGGAGGAGAAGAAGGAAAAAGGCTTGGTAGGACGAGGAGGAGCAGGATCAGGAAATAAGGCGGATCGAGGAGGAGGAGGAGGAGAAGGAGGAGGAGGGAGAGGAAGTGGAAAAGGAGGAGGGGAGGTGGACGAGGAGGAGGAGGAGGAGGCGGACGAGGAGGGAGGAGGACGAGGAGGCGGCGGACGAAGAGGAGGAGGAGGAGGCGGCGGACGAGGAGAGGAGGAGGACGAGGAGGAGGACGAGGAGGAGGAGCCTAAGATCCCGTACAAGGCGAGCATTCTGAACCACTGCCAATGCCAATGAAGAATGTGACGTGAAGCATTCTGATGTGAATCTGGGGTCATATGTCTGCCTTTGTTGCCTGTTTCGGTTGTGGTTGGTGACAGAAGTCTCTGCTCCACGTTGAACTTTGATTTCATTTTGAACGCATCTGACAATGCAAACGTTGCCCCTCGCAGTGGTTTGTGCCATTATATCAGAAATAATTGGCTCTCCTTCCGTTGTTTTAGCCAGAGGCACAAGCAATTGAAAACTGTTGGCAAACTCAGCTATAATGAGGAATATACTGACCGTGCACTGTCGGTGGGAAGATGAGACGGCGAGGGAGAGGACTGGCCAACCACCCTCAGATACCGAGCCTAAGAAAATGAAGTCGCTAATACTTCATACCAATAGCTGACTTAGAGATAGCTTAAGAGACTGGTCTTCTGTTTCTGCGAGCCATGATTGGAGTACATTTGAGTGGAAATGCGATGGGGAGCTAAATAAATGATCTGAATGAATGCGTGTGGGAATGGAGGAGACCTATTAATTGCTATTGACATTTGTATAGCGCCGGTCCGCGAGTAAAACACATAAGAGGAGCCTTCTGCGCTACTACCACTACTACTACTACTGCTGCTACTACTACTACTACTACTACTACTACTACTACTACTACTACTACTACTACTACTACTACTACTACTACCACTGCTGCTGCTGCTGCTGCTGCTGCTGCTGCTGCTGCTGCTGCTAACTACTACTACTACTACTACTACTACTACTACTACTACTACTACTACTACTACTAGTAGTAGTAGTAGTACTAGTAGTAGTACTACTACTAGTAGTAGTAGTAGTAGTAGTAGTAGTAGTAGTAGTAGTAGTAGTAGTAGTAGTAGTAGTAGTAGTAGTAGTAGTGGTGGTAGTAGTAGCAGCAGCAGTAGTACAACTAGAAACTACTTACTACTACTACTACTACTGCTGATACTGCTACAACAACTACTACTACAGCTACTACTACTACTCAAGGAGATAATGCTGCTACTGCAGCTGTTGAAGATTTCATGTGATTCCATCCCTAGTAGATAAACTCAGCGTCCAGTGCGCTTGATCATTAACACCGTAGTTATATAGTGCAATACTGCATTAGGGTAGGAGGCTATGGCGCGTTTATAGTCGTCCGTTATATAGCGCATTTATACACGACCTTTAAATAGAGTATTTACACTCGACCTTTATATATTTACTACCGTTATATAGCGCATTTATTTATTACCGTTATATAGCGCATATACTGTGGCAACGGGTCTAAACGAGTGCGTTGTTAGACGGTTTGAAGACGTTTGGTGCAGAGAGCCAAATGCAAGAGTACGTAAATGAAATGGCAGATTGTTCGCTGTTGATTGTCAGTCGCCTGTTTATGGTCATCGCACATTTATGTAGATCCTTTAGCGGATTACTGTTAGTAGACGCCTGATCAGTGGAAAGATTAATTGCCTACACGACCTAGCTCCGTATGTAGGCCTATGTATGCGTGTGGATGTATGTATGTATGTATGTATGTATGTATGTATGTATGTATGTATGTATGTATGTATGTATGTATGTATGTATGTATGTATGTATGTGGATGGATGAGCGTATGAATGGTGGAATAGATGGATGGATGGATGAATGGGAAAGGATGAATGGATGGAGGGATGGATGAATGGTGGAATGGATGGATGGATGGATGAATGGGTGGAGGGATGAATGGATGGAGGGATGGATGAATGGTGGAATAGATGGATGGATGGATGGATGGATGGATGGATGGATGGCTGAGTGGATGGCTAGATGGATGAATGGATGGATGAATGAATGGACGAATGGATGGATGAATTGATGGATGAATGGATGGATGATTGGATGGTTTGATGGATGAATGAATGAATGAATGGATGAATGAATGAATGAATCGATGGATGGGTGAATGAATGGATGGATTGGTGGATGGACGGATGTAATGAATGTATGAATTGGTAAATGGATGAATGGATGGATTGATGAAAGGATGGATCATATCTGGTGTGTACGACCTTTAAGAAACTCTCAAAAGCAATGGTTCTTCCTATAGATGGTCCGCAAATCGCAGTTGGGCTCCAGGATTTGGATAGCGTGTCCTAACCTATAGCAGAGTCGTTACACCGCTGGTCTATCACTGGTCACTCCTAAGCGGATGATTGCCTCAGACTGGACTGCCTGGAGATGAGATTGAAGGATACAGTTCTCGTTCCGTATTGCCTTATCTTCGGTTTCTTTCGGCAGACAAGAGCACACAGTTCCTGGCGGAACTTCTGTCCCGTGGCGCAGTACAGAAAGAAGTTCATCGAGTGGTTGACGTACATCAGAAGCTCGGTGATGGTCCGGGCCAGCTGGACCCTGGCCCTCAGGTGAAGGTCAGAGACGGCGTAGACGTTCCAGAAGTCGGTCGCTATGACGGTGATGTTCATCGGGAGAGTCGTGACGAGGAATGCGAACGAGATCGTCAGCAGCATGAGGCTGAGAACGACGTTCGTCTCCGTAGCCGACGGCTGGTGATGGGTCCGCAGCGCCGATGAGGCCAAGACCCGGCGGGAGGAGCGATGGTGGCCGCTGAGGGAGAGGTCCCGGCGTCGGTCCTGCCGGGCGCGGACGACGCGACGGATGATGAGCGTGTTGAGGGCGAGGATGATGGCGAAAGGGAGGAAGGAGTAGATGACGGCGTCCACCCACGGCCAGACCTGGTTCACGACGAACTCCAGTCCGGCGGCGGCCATGCAGTGCGGCTGGGGGTTCCCGGATCCCGTTCGCGGATACAGCTGAACTTCCGTCATCCACAGGAAGTTGATGTTGACGCCGACGACGAGAACGAATATGGCGAGGACGACGCGAACGGCCGTGCGATGGTTACACATGAATGCGGCTCGCAGGGGATGGCATACGGCGATATAGCGTTCGACCGTGACGGCGATGATCAACCAGACGGAGTAGTCGCTGACCGTGTACCCGAGGACGGTGATCAGTCGACAGCCCCACTGGCTGAGGGATCGGACGTCGCGGCCAGTCATCTGCCCGACCCAGAGCAACAGTAACCCCACTACTAGTACCAATGTGTCTGCAACGGATAGCACGGCCAGGTAGACGTACGTCGATACCTGACGCATGCGACGACGTGTCAGAACGACGAACGACAAGGAGTTTCCAACGGTTCCGGTGACGAAGAGTATCAAGGGTACGTAGAGAAGGAGTGCCTCGTGGATAAGGTACTCTGGGTACTGACGCATCTCGTCGACGCTGGGGAAGCTGGTGTTGGTCCCCGGCGTTCGGGATCTGGCGGTCCGGCCATCGTCCGTGTGCAGTCGGACAAATGCCTCGAGCTGTTCCTCGCTGTCGAAGCTGATGAGGCTGAGGAGTTGGCGCTTCTGGTCGACCGGAAGTCGCTGGACGAGGCACAGGATGGCGGTCAAGTTCAAGGCCGAGCCGTCGCCTCCGACGTTACTGATGTTCATCTTCCTTGGTGCCACTCCTTAGTGGTGATTTGGAAAAGAAGGAAAGAGGAGGGACCGCAGACGATGGAGCGGAGAGAGGAGGAGATAGGTATGAGCTAGGATACGTTCGATGGAGGAGTTGGAGAGGGACGGAAAGTCAGGACAGATGGTAAGAAGAGAGAACAGGTAAAGATGTACGGTGGAAAAACGGAGAAAGAGTTAGAAAGAGAGGGAGGAGAGAGTGAAAGAGAGAGAAAGAGGGTAAAGGAGAGAGGTGGAGAGAGAGGAGGAGGAGAAAGAGAGGGAGGAGAGAGAAAGTGGGAAAAGGAGAGAGAGGATAGAGAAGGAGGATAGAGTGAAGGAGAGAGAAAGCAGAACCAGAAAGAAAGAAAGAAAGAAAGAAAGACAGAAAGAAAGAAATGGGGGAAAACAGCGATAAAGAGAATTAGAGAAAGAGAAGCCAAGAGAGAGAGACAGAGACAGAGGGTAAGACAGAGGGAGAGAGAACAAAAGACCGAGAAAGAGAGACAGAGAGAAAGGAGAATATTTTATCGGCCTCGGATGTTTACCAACTCAGGCTTCGTTCATTCGCTACCTTGAAAATTCAACAACAAACAAAACCGCCTCAACAGCGTTAATTTAAAGCAAAACTGTAAACTGTAACTGTAAACTTTAACTTGAGTTGCAGCTGTAAGTTGTAACTGTAAACTGTAATTGTAAACTGTAACTGTAAGTTGTAACTGTAAGTTGTGACTTACTGTAAGTTGTAACTGTAAGTTGTAACTGTAACTGTAAGTCGTAACTGTAAGTTGTAACTGTTACTGTAAGGAACTGTAAATGGAAGCTGTAACTGAAGCTGTAAATGGAAGTTTTAACTGTAACTGTAACTTGTAACTGTAACCGTAAGCTGTAACTGTAAATTGAAACTGTAAGTTGGAACTGTAAACTGAAACTGTAAGTTGGAACTGTAAACTGAAACTGTAAGTTGTAAATGTAAACTGAAACTGTAAGTTGTAAATGTAAACTGTAATGGTAAGTTGTGACTGTGAACTGTAGAGCCACTATTTTTCAACAGCAAGAAGAAGAGGATTTATTTCGAAATCAACGATTCATGCCGAGGAAAATGAGAATGGGCATAAAAAAGCTGACCACATAGCAACGCGTAGTACTCACAAGTCCCACATGGTAATATCTGTCATGCGGATTTAATATGTTCTATATTTGTTCCCATATGGTAGGACATAAAACACAGATTGTACGACGTATGAATCCCATGTGGGAATTCTGGGCATATTGTCATATGAGCTTCAAATGTCCTAAATATGAAGGCGCTGTTAGTGTATGCATAACAAATCTTAATAATTCAAGAATTATTCTCTTTCTCCCTTATAGTAGGCCTAGCTTTTGTGTGATGTACATGTAAGTTGTGAAGTGGTGTGTCTTCCTGCTTGATGCATAATAAACGAGTTATCATCATCATCAACAACAACACACCTAATACAACACAATTATTATAGAATACAACAACGATAGCGCATTGGATAACATCTGGCACAGAGACCGAGAGGTACCGAGTTCGAGTTCCCGTTGGGCGGATATGCTTTGTAGGCTGCTATTAGCGCCGTTGTATTGCAGGCTGTCTGTTCTGTTAGTAGTTAAGATTTAAATTGCATAACATGTAAATGTACAGCGCAGTGCGTTTGTCAGGCGCTTATTAAAGAAAAGATATTATTATTATTATATTATTATTATTATTATTATTATTATTATTATTATTATTATTATTATTATTATTATTATTATTATTATTATTATTATTATTATTATTATTATTATTATTATAACTGCATTTGATATTGCCCTTCTTCCAAAGTTCAGAAGTGAGTCAAGTGACCATACGACAGAATGTCGATGGCATTGAGCAATGAGCAGTGACCACGTAATTGGAGGTTCGAAACCCTACCCTCCGCGTTACAAGCCGAGAGGTCTATCCACTCGGCTAACGTGCCCTCCCTAAGTGTATATAAATATCCAAGGACAGAAGCAAAGAATGAGGCACTAACAAAAAGTCTTCACCCATTCATTCAGAGCATTTATAATATAGCACCCGTTGAAATGTGCGCCCGGAGACGCTCCGAACCCTTCCCCGAGTATTCAAGTGTTGATGGAACGTACATCGTGTTCGTAAATTGCAATCCCAGGTTCTAAATTTCTAAAGCGCCTCTGTAATGCAGAGCACCAGCTTATTCACGAGCGCTGAAAGAAAACACGGCTACAGTTGAAGGCCATTACAGGTAACTAATGGCCCTAGCACTGACCGTGGACAATGTATATTTGAACATATATATATAATTATATATATATTGGTATTTATGTAGTGCATTTATCATGCATAGAGTGCAATCTGGTTTCATGTACTCTATGGAGTATAGCGTTGTTCGTCCATTGAGTGTCGTTCGGCGCGCAAAGCAAATATTGATCGCCTGCGAAACACAAGAGTCCCATTTATCAATCACGTGACGGAGGAGTTTCTATTAACTGCGCCACTGTTTGTACTCTGACAGTGCCAGTCCCAAGCCTGGATGAAGGAGGAGGGATGATCTTTGTTATCACACAGTGTCGTGAAACTGAAACTACTACTATTCGGAGTTTCTATAGGACCTAACGTGCTGTAGATTTCGCGTGGATAAATGTGTTCCGTATACCAGTAAACTTTCTCATAATAATATTTTCGTTTATTGAAACAATCCGGTTGACAAACCGCAACCGGTTACAGTGCACAGTTATGCAATTGAAACAATTCACAAGAACACAAATAACAGAAGACTTAACTACTAACAGAACAGACAGCCTGCAATACACGGCGCTAACTATAGCAGCCTACACAGCATGTCCGCCCTACGGGACTCGAACTCGGTACCTCTCGCTCTCTATGCCAGTGTGTTATCCAATGCGCTATCGGGCAACGGACCGGTAGCTGGTTTACTATACATATCCTAAACCGCGGACCGATGCGTTTTGACATGTTATATTGGAATTTAGGTTTCACAATATTTCATTGTTTATTGCGATTAGCCTTTTGTCACGGTTACATGTTTAATGTACAGTTTGTAACGTAATGTAATGTAAATTTTTATTGCGGCCGCCATTTAAAACTGTTTATTAAACATGAACATTATATCATGTTCTCATTTCGTTATGTTTTACATTGTAAACAATTTGATGTTATTTGAGCACGATTAGAATTTTGATTCCGGCTATCATGCCGCGTACCGGTAACCAATCACTGGCGGACTGGTAACAATCATTCATTGACCGATTACAATCACTCATGGACCGGTAACAGTCATTCATGGACCGGTAATAATCGCTCATGGACCGGTAACCAATCACTCATGGACCAGTAACCAATCACTCATGGACCGGTAACCAATCACTCATGGACCGGTAACCAATCACTCATGGGCCGGTAACCAATCACTCATGGACCGGTAACCAATCACTCATGGACCGGTAACCAATTACTCATGGACCGGTAACCAATCACTCATGAACCGGTAACCAATCACTCATGGACCGGTAACCAATCACTCATGGACCGGTAACCAATCACTCATGGACCGGTAACCAATCACTCATGGACCGGTAACCAATCAATCGCAGACAGCAGTTCGACTCGTAGCACTGTTCTATACCATAAGACAATCGAATAAACAAAAATAAGCTTCCGTGTTCGATAGCGAAAAGTATACACTATAGCTTTGGCGCTCATTGTTGCTTCTCTCGTTCTTTGAGACGGGACTAGACGATTCCAGAGTTCTTGGACAGGGAACCAGAGCATCGCAAGACTTGCCCACACATTCAAGTAATACAGCGTCCATGTAGACTTGTAGAGCTTCTAATATCACAGCTGTATTACCGCGGATTTAAATAGCGTAGGCTGACAACGTTTAAGAGGTGCCTAATGACAGCGGTATACGTGGACAGTTAATTATCAGAGGCTGTTATAATAATTATCTATCGCCTTAGGGGCCGTCCATAAATGACGTCACGCACCTAGGGGGTCGGGGGTCGGAAATTTGTGATGATGTGTGACATGGGGGTGGGGGGTCTGAGTAGTGTGACGTCACACCAGGTCTATGTTATTAAATTTAACAATTAACAACAATTTAATTTTAATAATAACAGCGCTAATTTTGAGGATTAAATTTTCATTATTTTTTTAATTATTTGAATGCATACGGGCACCATTATTAATAATTTTCGAATTATTTCAATATTTGGTCACCGTTAGATTTTAAAATATTCATGCTTGTAAACGCTATTTGTTCCATGAAGCAGCATTTTGCTTCGCTATGGAAATTGGTTTTAGGGGGTCAGAGCTTTGTGACGTCATTTTCAGAGGGGTCTTACTTTTTGTGACGAAGTGTGACGAGGGGGGTTAAAAATCGGCCCAAATAGCGTGACGTCATTTATGGACGGCCCCTTAAGACCAAGTTTTTGCCGAACATAATATTATGTTTCAAAGTGTTAACTGTTTCATTCTTGCTTCAGAATGCAACAGACAATCCCCGAGAAGACACCAACAAGAACAGCACAATTTAAAAAATGTTAGCGCAGAAATATATATATGTATAGGGCCTATATTATGTATATATTGACAACAATATATATATATATATATATATATATATATATATATTATATATTGACTTGACAATAATATTAACCGAGGACAATTATGGAGATCATTTATTCGCACCCTTCGTATGTGTGTAAACTGTGTATGTATAATGTGTATGTAACTTTTGTACAAATATTATGTAGGCGTATGTAAACGTTATATATATATATATATATATATATATATATATAATTATACGCACACAAAAACACACACACACAGGCCTATATATATGAATCATAATCTTCATTTGTGGCGTGACACTCTCTGGAGTGTTGTCGTTTTCCACGCTATGTATCCAGCCGTCTCTAGTCTGGGCTCGTCCCCATGCAGGTCACAAGAGGATTTTAATTGCACCTCATGGAAAACTCGACAACGAAAAGATTGCTCCGGCCACTCGCCAGGAAAACGTGGGGTGGGTGGGTGACTGGCAGTTTCGAAATGATCTATTGCGAACTGGCATGCCGCCAGTTACCCTGTCGGATTTGTCTGTCTGGGATGTCTGCCACAGCCCCTTCCTCCTCTTCGGAGGTAGGCTATACACCCACGAGACCAGCGCACCGCGAAAGAGCCAGAGATGCATGTTCCGAAACATTTTGATAGTAAGAAATATTTCTGCGTCTAAATTAACAAAGTTAAAGCGCAGATTTGTCTAGTTATGCAATTATAATAATCGGAAAAACTGTTCTTAGCCCAAAATGTGTGCAACATTAGTTAATTTTTACTGCAAATGCTAGACGCCACCAAACGAGTATGCAACTAAACATAGCGTAAAAAAATAACTGGGGGGTTAGACGTTGATTTATATACAGTTTGGGTGTGAAATGTAGACTTTACTATGGGAGCCTAAGAAAGACTAGGGGGGTTGAACCCCAACCCCAACCCCCCGGCAATTCTCACTCTGCACATAACGTTACTGTAATAGATCCCGAATAACGTCAATGTAATGTAAAGTGTGAAATACTGTAAATTTACGGTTAATTACACGAGAGGTGCTCGAAAGTGTTACAGTAGTGGTTAGCGTACTATAGGCCCTACTGTCAATCGAGAGGTCGGGGTTCAAATCCCTGCCAGGGCAGAAATTTTGTTCAAGAGTTCAGCTCCATCTGCACCCCTCGTCAACTCATCTATAATGAGTACACCGATCGTACACTGTCGGTGGGAAGATGAGACGGCGAGAGAGAGAACCGGTCAACCGAATAATGTAGGCCTACCGGTACATAATATATACCTAACAGATATTTGCACAAATATAAATAAAATGGATAAAATTTAATATGAACACGATTGCATATTTGTCACTATACGTACAATACAATACAATACAACTTGTACTTATAACGCGCCTTAATGAAACAGAGTCTTACTCAAAGGACACGTTACAATGTAGTTACTAATCATAGTACCCAGAGAAGAAAGTATACCTTATGATTTAGGGATGTAGATAGGTATGTCCTGCTGCTGCTGCTGCTGCTGCTGCTGCTGCTGCTGTCTAATCCATCTCCCTGTGTCCTCCTCATCAGCCAAGGACAATTATCAGTGGCTCCATCTCCGAATACGGACCATCAACTGACGATACAGGTCCTATGATTCAGGCAGCGCTGAGGCAGCTCAGCTTCACGCATCCTATCTACGCATCCCTTGCACTCCACTTCCTCCTTCTTCTCCTCTTTCCCTCCTCCTTCTCCTCCTCCGTTACATACTCCTCCTACTCATCCTCCATTTACTCTTCCTCCTTCCTCTCCTCCTGCTCCTCCGCCTGCTCCTGCTCTTCCTCCTGCTCCTCCTGCTTCTCCTCCAGACCTCCACCTAAACCTCTTCGTCCTTTTACAACTCCTCCTCCTCCTTCTCCTGCAATTTCTACTCCACTTCTACCTCCTTCTACTCCTCTTACTTCTCCTACTCCTTATCCTCCTTTTACTCATTCTACTCTTTTCCAACTGCCCCTCTATCTCCTCTTCCTCCTGCGTTTTCTATTACTCCTCTTCTTTCTGCACCGGCTACTTTCCTCTCTTTTCTCCTGCTCATACTCCTCTTCCTCCTCCTCTTTCTTCCTCCTCCTCCTCCTCCAGTCCTTCCTCCTCCTCTCCTCCCTCTCCTCCCTCTCCTTTTACTCCTCTTCCACTTCCGCCTCCTCCTTCTCCTCATTTAATTCTTCCTCCAATTCCTCCTGATCCTCCTTTTCTTCCTCCTTCTCTTTGACATCCACCTCCTCCTCCTCCTTCTCCTCCTCCTCCTTTTCCTCCATCTCCTCCTCCATTTACTTCGCCTCCTCTTCCTCTTTCTATTTCGCATCCTTCCGCTCCTCCTCAACCTACAGTTTGCTGATATTCTCTTCAGCAGTCAATACCTCCTCTCCTCCTCCATCACATCAAGAGGCTCAACAGCAGCAAACGTTACAGTGACGGTCGGGTTCATCATGCATCCTCCTGCCTTTGCCTTTGCCCGTCTCTTCGTATCTGTGTACAGTTGTTTGTACGTGTAACTGCGTGTGTGTATATGTGTACATATGCTTGTGTGTGCTCGTGTGCATTTGCGTATGGGAATGTATGCATGTGTGAGCGTGTGTGTGTGTGTGTGTTTCTACCTTCATGTCTTCGTGCCTGTTGTGTGTGTGTGTGTGTGTGTGTGTGTGGGTTTGTTTATGTGTACATATGCTTGTGTGTGCTCGTGTGCATTTGCGTATGGGAATGTATGCATGTGAGTGTGTGTGTGTGTGTCTACAATGTACCTTCATGTCTTCGTGCCTGTTTGTGTGTGTGTGTGTGTGTGTGTGTGGGGGTTTGTTTATGTGTACATATGCTTGTGTGTGCACGTGTGCATTTGCGCATGGGAATGTATGCATGTGAGCATGAGCGCGTGTCTTTCTGCCTGTATGTCTTCGTGCCTGTGTGCTTGCGTATGACAGTGTGTGTGTGTCTGTGTGTCTGTGTCTTTCTGTCCATATGTCTTCGTGCCTGTGTGTGTTTGTATGCGTGCGTATTCGTCTGTTAATCATTTCATGTGTTTTTTGTTTGCGGCAGTCGAAGAACAATGGTCCATATCGATATTTTTCATCATCTCCATCTTAATATTTTATTTCTGTTTGATGAAAGGATTATGCTTGTTTCTGCGGAGTCCAACGGAGCTCCGCGTTGAGCATCCATCAAACCAATATCACTGGAGTCTCGAGGATGAGGATTAGAGGAAGATGGTAAGGTGGGGATTAGAGAAGGATGAACTTAAAGAGGAGTGGAGATTAAACCCTATCAAAAGAGAAGATGAGAAGAGGAAGAGGAGGAGGACGAGGAGGAGGAGGAGGATGGAGGAGGAGGTGGAGGAGAAGTGGAAATGTGGTGGAGGAGGATATGGAAGAGGTGGAGAAGGATGAAGAGGAGGTGGTGGGAGGAGGAGGTGGAGGTGGTTGAGGAGGAGGTGGAGGAAGATGTGGAAGAAATGGAGAAGGAGGAAGAGGAGGTGGAGGAGGAGGAGGAGATGGAGGACGAAGAATGAGGAAGAGGAGGAGGAATAGGAGGAGAAGAGGCGGAGGAGGAGGAGAGAAGAAAGGAGGAGTAGAAGGAGAAAGTGGTGGAGGAGGATGGAGGAGGAGGTGGAGAAGGAGGAAGAGGATGAAGAAGAAGAAGAAGAAGCAGGAGGAGGAGGAGGAGGAGGAGGAGGAGGAGGAGGAGGGAGGAGGAGGAGGAGGATATGGAAGCAGGAGATGGAGCTGGAGATTGTGGAGGAGGAGGAGGTGGAGAAAGAGGAGGAGGAGTTGGAAGGTGAGGAGGAGGAGTAAGAGTAGGTAGGCAAGATGAACGAGCACAAGAATAGGATCAAGAAGATTATGAAGACGAAGAAGAAGAGGAGTTAAAATTGAATTGACAGACGATTTAAATCTTCGTAAGCGTAACATTTTCACGGCTTCTTCTTGGAAACCACTCAGACGATCTTATGAGATTATGCCAGGCAGCACTTCCGACGAGAATAGCTGCACTCAGCTTTGAAGAATACATCTAAGAATTTGTGCCATTTGAGCTTTGACGGCGTCAATGCTTTCTGCACCTTTTTGTCAGCGTCAGACTATGCGCAAAGTTCGTGCTTTCAAAGATTATCATCATCGTCATAATCATTTCATGACGCAAGCCATCAGGGCGGCGATGGGTACGTCTCTTCGTATCTGTGTACAGTTGCTTGTATGTGTAACGGGAGACTGTGTGTGTGTACTGTGTGTGTGTGTGTGTACATCTGTTTATGTGTGCACGTGTGCATTTGCGTATGGGAATGTATGAATGTGAGTATAAGGCGATGAGGCATTGTCCTCGGCCATAGCCTCCTAAGTGACATGGTCCTAGACCAAGGCCGAATTAAGGCTAGTGCGGACCAGGGTGCTGTTATTACCTCTGACAACCACCCGTCCACCACGAACATATATTATAACATGCTTAGTAGTGAGTATTACTAGTGAGTATAAGGAGTGAGATTTAACAATAAATTAATAACAAGCATATTAACAAAATATTTCTTCACTTGTGAAAATGCGGGCCCCACAAAACTGCGGCACCCTTAGCACCCTCTTAACGGGGGCCTGTCCTTGACACAACAGGATTTTATTTTAACCAGACATTAATTTCACGAGGTATCATAAATATCTATCAAAACAAACAACGTAGCCTATAAAGTATATCTGCGCGTGTATAGTCGCGCAGTCTTTTACACCCTTATTTGCTCTATATAAATCTCCAGAATGAATGAATGAATGAATGAACGAATGAATTTGCAAGTGCGTTTCTCTTGCGGCCGCCATTTCGCTAATGCGTCATGACCGTTAATTATTTAATTACCTTTATTGATGAACCGTAGACAATGAAGCTACTGCACTGCAATGATCGCTATTAATATATAGACGCGCTACATAAATGCAATCATTCATTCATTTATATAGCGCCTCTCGAATAAACGTTGTCCATAACTTTTACGCGATCGTCGTAGATCAATTCTTTCGCTAATGCACTTCCTTTCTAAATGACTCGTCGGAAATTATCGCGCTATAAAAACGCCGAAAAGGATGACGGATCGAGTAAAAACATCTCAACAAGCGTTCTTTTTTCGTCGTTGCCATAGCAACGGGGACGTAGCGGCGAATGCCAGTGGTTGTTAGACGCGGTGACAATGGGGCTCATTGTCGCAGACAGGCGTCACAATGAATCATGATTTTCGGAGGCAGTTTGTCGTCAGTTGCGTCAATTCTCTGAGGGTTTTCGTCGTTCCAGCGGTTTGGGGAGGCACGGTTCTAGAGTGGCGGAAGACGCCTTTCACGTGTGTTTAATGGACTCAGAGGGATTTAACGACGGACAACAATAGACTCAGACAGTGGCGGCACTACACCAGGGCATGCCAGGGCAAATGCCCTGGTAAAAAAGCCTTTGCCCTGGTCGTTGCCCTGCCAAAATTTTGGCTCCAAAATTTTTCTGTACAGCTTTATAGCATGATACACGATACACGACTGCAGGTCCACAGACGTGTGTATTGGTGGTCTATCAGTCACATGTGTCAGAAGCGAACACTCAGTTGTTTGTACATGGAGAAACGCTCAATTAATATACAGCGAGTGAGTGATGATTCTTCCATTGAGGCATGCATCCATGTGCACTGCGTACCCTGTAAGGCTGTAGCCTTTACTTGTCCTATCGCTCTGCTCCAGCGTCTCTCTCTCTCTCTCTCTCTCTCTCTCTCTCTCTCTCTCTCTCTCTCTCTCTCTCTCTCTCGCTGTCTCTGTCTGTCTCTGTCTGTCTGTCTGTCTCTCTCTCTCTCTATATATATATATGCATACATATATATAATATATGCAATATTATATACATCGCTGTCTCTGTCGCCTGTCTACTAGACTCCTACAGTGTCTCTGTACAAGCCTTAATTGGTACTGTATATGCATTCGTTTACCGTACTTTTAAATATAATATGTAGTCGAAAATTATCATCATCAGCCATGAATCCCTTGAAACGTATGTATAGTTCTGGCATTCAGAAAGGCGCAGAGGAAAGTCGAAAATTGAGGTTCCTGTTGTCGATACTTCTTCCATCAATTTGTTCTTTAAGATGAAACCTCAGGTGCTGATATTCCTTCAGCTGCAGATGTTTGTGGAGAATGCAGATACAGCGGAGGAAGAAGCCGATAGGCTAGCTATTAGTTCACTTTGCTCCGATGTGCCGACAACTTCCAAGTAGAAAATAGACGTCATAAGAGGTGAGGAAATTGACACTACTTCCAGTTCCACTGCTACCTCAGACTATGATTTATTTAAGCTGGGCCGATCTTTCGCTATAGTGATCGGGCACACTTTTCTTCCACTATCGCATCTCCTTCCTTTAACTATCAGCATGACTTTATCTCAGGACCCATGTCATCCTAGTAGTCCGTTTGAAGAAGATGGAAGCGAGAGGCCTATTGTCAGTAGCAAACACCAGGGTGAGAATTGCCGGGGGAAGTTAGGGGTTCAACCCCCTTGTCTTTCTTAGGATCCCACAATAAAGTCTACATTTCACACGCAAATTGCACATTTAAGCTTATCCTTCTTCTCAACTTTTTCTGTCAATGGTAGCCTCTTCAGTCTGAGAGACTTCAGATCTTGTTGTGTCATGTCTCCCCATCTCTTCTTCTGCCGTACACGGCTGCAGCGTCCGGTGACCTCTGCCGTCATAATTCTCTTCAAGCAGCTTTCATTCTCTCTTCTCAATCTCATCACATGACAGTACCATCTCAATCTATCCTCTCGTATTTTGTCAGTAATACATGCCACTCCCAGCTTCTTTCTGATGTTCTCTTTTCTTTTCCTATCTTTCAGCGAGACTCACGTATCCACCGCAGCATTCTCATTTCTGTTCTCACCAGGAAGCGTTCCCCTCTCCCCGTCACTGCCCAGACCTCTGCCCTATAATTACATCATCACTGGTCTTATCATTGTCTTGTACACCTTTTCCTTGAGATGAATTGGCAGTGATGGGCACAAAGTAATGTTTTAGTTAAACTATAACTATTTTTCAAATAAAATGAAAAAGTTTAACTAAAAGTTGGCAACTGATTTTGTAAGTAAGTTAAGTGAACTAAAAATATTTAGTTAAACTTTTTCCAACCTCTTAACACAGTTTTTCACAAACATTTTCACAATGCTAGAGGTTAAGCATACAACTGACAGTAGGCCTATAGGCTTATATTGCATCACATATGACACGAGTTACTTGAGCAAATGCGTAAACAATACCTGAATCAATGACTCTATTTGTTGTACTTGTTGCTTTTGACTGGTGTGCATGCTACCCAAAAGAATATTTTTTACTAAGTTCACTGAGAGGTTAAAATTTGCATTACAATGTGAAGAAGCGTTCAGCTTCAGGGGGCTTTGCCCACCTGAGCCTCTGACCTGACAAGTATATATATAGTACAGAGGGAAGACTTTTGGCGAGCACGGTAGCGCGAAATTAAAATAATGGTCACCATGCATAGGCTATGGTCACCATAATTATAAGCTCGTGCTACCACGCTTTCCATAAATCACCTCTGCACTGGTTACTTGTATGACTGCCCTGGCTATGCCCTGGTAACAAAAAGTGTCTGGCGCCGCCACTGGACTCAGACAATACATCGTCGAGAAGCACTAGATCTTGGACAGTCTCTGTACAAACATATGCTCGGCAAAATCTACAGTTCTTACAAACGGAGTTGTAGTTTATGCTTAGCGTAGTTTTATGCTTATGCTAAGTCATAACTTAGGTGAATACCGTCACCCTCCTCCTTTTTTTATCCCCGCTATGGACTGGCACCGCCTGAGTAGGATATATATAAGGTAATGGTGGATTCGTTAGTGATGGGAGTTTTGTTCAACGACTATGTCATAACGAAGTTGATTAGCGTCACCCTCCTCATTCATTCAGACTTAAGACTGGTACTGCCAAAGTACGAGCAGTGGCACTTTAAAAATATTTGTAATGATAATATGCGGAGACAAAACTACACGCGCTACGACAAACAGTGCACGAACACTAGAGTGATAACATGTATTGGAGGTGATTTTGATCTGCGTAGGGACTGCGGATTTAAATAGCTTTGGTTGACAATGTTTAAGAAGTGTTTAATGGGAACGCTAAGAGGACATTTCATCAGAAGCGGTTACAATAATTTCTCGTCCCAGACCAAGCTTTCTTGCTGCCCTAATATTTATTTTACCAAGCTGTAGCCTACCTGTGTCATTCTTGTTTCATAAACTAACAGATAATTAACGAGAAGACACCAATAAGAACAACACAACTGTTAACATGTCATATTACACATTTTGCAATAAATATCATAATATTGATTATTTCTTTAATGCTTTACTTGAAACACCTTTAAAACGGGGTATTCCAACGCTATAGATAAACGCAATTTCGTTTAATCGTCCCATTAGAATAGATAACTTGGTATAGTGAACGGAACAGAAATTTCAGACAACAAAGACGGATTCATAGATAGAGTGATAAATCAGTTTGGACAAGAACCCAGACGATTGCAATTGTTATTTCAAGAATAAGGTCAGATTTCAGTCATCTAAAATTTAATTATCACACTAGTTTTGACAATGAATGTCTATGAATTTTTTCTCATGTTGGGATGCGCGCCAGGGTATCGAGAGGTAGCCAGTGCCGATAGAGCGAGTGTCGAAGGTGGAGTGATCGGTTGCTTTCGACACCCTATTTACTCCCTGCGACAACTTTTTAAAAGTTTGCGCCCCCCTAGAAAATTCCTGCGGACGCCCATGGCGGTTACAATAATCTATCGTCCCAGACCAAGTTTTTTCCGCCTCAAAAATTTATGTTTCAATCTTTGACGTTCTCATTCTTGTTTCAGAAAGCAACAAACTATTAGCCTAACGAGAACACTCAAACAAGAGGAAGACAACTATAAACATGTCATATTTAAAAAATTGTCTTAGATATCACATCATTAGAAATAGAGTAACTTAATGTCGCCCACAGTTTTCAATTAAACTTTTTGTTCAATTTTTAATGTTTAAATCTTTAATTTATAGTTTTATACGCTTTTCGCCTTCTAGAATGAGCCGCTCCATAGTCAATGGCTTTGTTTGTCGCTACTATCAACCATACAATACAATACAATACAAATGAAAATTTATAGCGCGCTTTAACAAGACAAGTCTTGCACGAGAGCGCGTTTCGCTACATTCTTAGTCATAGTGCAAGGTAAACAGATAAGTTTTTAATTTTGTTTGTTATTATTATTATTATTTTATTATTATTTTTGTTATAAAAATAGAAATAGAAAAATATAAATAGAAAAATAGAAATAGAAAAATAGAAACCATAGCCTCATATCGATGTGCATCTGATAACAGTCCCGCTTGGTGCGCCATCTGTTGAAGACTTCGACACAGGTGGTATAGAAGCTACTAATTACTAAGTATGATCAAAGTGATGACAAAGCAACAACAACAACAACAACAACAACGACAACAACAACAACAACAACAACAACAACAATAATAATAATAATAATAATAATAATAATAATAATAATAATAATAATAATAATAATAATAATAATAATAATAATAATAATAATAATAATAATAATAATAATAATAATAATAAGAAGAAGAAGAAGAAGAAGAAGAAATAAAGATTTAAATAAGAAATAATATTTAATTATAACAAAAATAATAATAAAATAATAATAATAATAATAATAATAATAATAATAATAATAATAATAATAATAATAATAAAATAATAATAATAATAATCGTCAACATCATCATAATAATCATAATAGTCATAATAATTCAAATGCGCTATTTTAAAAACCTCTAAAACGTTTTTGTGCAAAGCTATATATTATCGCAATTTCGCTTAATCGATACTCCAGCTGGGGAAATAGTTTTGTAACGTCTGTTGTAACTAAGGACTGAAGAAATAAATTGAAACTGATTGGATCATTATTATGTATTTTATTAAGCGCCACTATATACTGACCAAGCATCAATCGATGGCGCTGAGCAACTGTGATTGAATGACTTGCTCAAGGTTCCTACACAGTAACCGTCTCAGAGGAGGAGCCTGGAACCCATACTCTACACGTTATAAGTCGAGAGCTCTCACCAAATGGTCACAGTGTACCACGGGGAACTTCTATGGCGCCGTGTTTATCTAACCGTTTCAACCATCATCACCAGACAATTTATACCAGTGTGCACTGTGCAATTCGATTTATTTATTAATTCATTCATCATTCATTCATTCATTCATTCATTCATTCATTCATTCATTCATTCAGAGGACTTATATAGCGCCCCTCCAAGATAACGTACTCAGAGGCGCTCCCAGCCCAACTACGGCGATAGAGAACAGTTTTCGATGTAATGCGTTGTTTTGTATTGTATTTGTCAGTTTATATAGCACCTTTTGCAGAACAAACAACACAAAAACGGGTGTGACTAGTGCACGACTGTAATGAGAAACACGAACATTTATATAGCGCCGCGTTTCGGAAATTCTTCCATCGTGGTGGATTTTCATGGAGCAGTGATGCTGCGTGCCAGTCTTCGTCATCATCAGGAAGCCATCAGGATGCGGGAACTGCAGCAGCAGCTGATGATGCGAATGGAGAAATGGGCGTCAGGTTTCCAGTTGACAACTGCGGAAGAAGATGGTAGAATGGAAGAAGGCATCGCGTGCATTGACACCCACTCTCAGCCCATGCCTCCACTGCACCCCAGCTCACCCCCTCAGACGTTACATATGCATCAGAGGTCACATTTAATGGCGGTTTGAGTGCATCTGCTTATAGGCGGTGTGTCTGTGTGTCTCTGTCTCTGTTTCTGTCTCTGTTTCTGTCTCTGTTTCTGTCTCTCTGTCTTTGTTTGTCTGTCTCTGTTTCTTTTTCTCTCACTCTTCATTCCTTCATACCTTTCTGCCTCCCTCCCTCATTCCCTCCCTCTCTCCCTCCCTCCCTCTCTCTCTCTCTCGCTCTCTTCCCTCTTCCCTCTCTCCCTTCCTCCCTCCCCCTCTCTCTCCGTCTTCCTCCCTCCCTCTCTGTATCTCTTTCTGTCTCTCTGTCACTCTTTCTGTTTGCCTGTCTCTCTCTTCCTATCTCTCTTTATGCCCCCGTTCCTCCCTGTGTTTGTTTTCCTTCATATGTCCACCCATCTATCCATGTCTCGTTCTCTATGCCTTCCACCCTTGCCTCCTCTTTCCCTGTCTCACAGCTTTCCTCCCTCTCTCCCTCTCTCTATCTTCATCTCTCCATCCCTCCATCCGTGTCTCTCTGTCCATTCTTTCCTCCATCCTTCTCACTCTGTAACTTTCTGCCTCCATCCTTTCATCTATCATCCCTACATCTATCTCCCTGTCTCTGCCTCTGACGCTGCCTCTCTGTCTCTGTCTATCATTGTCTGTCTCTGTCAGTCTGTTTGTCTCTCTCTCGTTCTCTCTCCCTGTGTGTGTGTCTCTCTCTCTATCCCTCTCCCTCCGTCGTTTGAGCCCTGCCTGCGTAGAGAGAGCGCGACGTGTATGTGATCGCAATGTCTTATCAACAATCTCTAGATCCAATATGCGTCGGATCAATTCACCATCGCAACAAATTTGCCCCACAGCAATCACCCAACAGCATCCAACCCACGGTCTAACACAATTGAATGGAAACTATTTAGTTTTCACAGCAGCGCTTTAAAAAGGCCCTGAATGAATGAATGAATGGGAATGAATCAGAGCACGGGTTAATTGATTAATGAATGAATGATGAATAAACGAATGAATAAATTAACGAACGAACGAACGAATGAGCAAATGAATGACTGAACAAATGCACGAACAAATGCACGAACGAATGAATGAACGAATGAATAAATGAACAAATGAACGAACGAATGAACGATTGAACAAATGCACGAACGAATGATTGAACGAATGAACGATTGAATGAATAAATGAATGAAGAAATGAACGAACGAACGAAAGAATGTACTGTGTCCTTTTTTCACATTGACAATGCAACGCATTGCACCGTCGTAAATTGATTTAGCGTGTATAGGACCACGCCAGATGCTCATAGGAATTAGGCGCTCCGTCAAGTACGAAGGCTGAAATGTCTGGGGAGAGGAATCAAGGCTTTTAGACAATCGGTAAACTGGTTATCGCAAACAGAATCGCTTTTTGAAACAATTCATCGTTCGTTTGTAAAAAGAAGATTACAATCACTAAGACCAAACAGTTAGCATCTACGCTCGATTGTGTACTGGTTAGCGAGTAGGACTGTCAATAGAGAGGTCTGGGGTTCAAATCCACGCCATGGTAGGAACCTTGTTCGAGATTTCTGCTCCACCTGCACCCTTAACCAACTCAGCTATAATGACTGCACTGTCGATGGGACGATGAGACGGCGGGAAGTGGACGTGATACCCACCTTCATATGCCGAGGTTAAGGAAATGAAGTCGTTAACCCTTCATATCCATTGCTGCCTCCGGGTTAGCTTAAGGGACAGCTCTTCTTCCTCTTCTTCTATCCATTTTAGCATACATACATACATACATGCATACATACATACATACATACATACATACATGCATACATACATACATACATACATACATACATACATACATACATACATACATATATACATACATACATACATACATACATACGTACGTACATACATTCATACATCCATACATACATACATACATACATACATACATACATACATACTTACATACATACATACATACATACATACATACAGACATACATACATACATACATACAGACATACACCCGTATATATATACAAATAGCCGATAAACACACACATAAATACATTTGCACATACAGCGGTGATTAAATGTTCTCTTCGTTGCCAAGACACTCTAACAGTTCGTTGATTCAATGTTCGCAGAATGGCGCTATAAAATTTATTTCCGTTTACAGTCTAACGAACGGGCGCCAGAAAACTGTTCAGCCGAACAAATCGCCTTTCCAAGGGCAAGGCAATCTGTGAAGACCGCCTGACAATCAAACGCAGGTCAAAATCATCTATATATATATATATACATTATATATATACGCATGCGTATATATTATATATATACTAGCAATTTTACCCGGCGTTCGCCCGGGTTTTCCCCAGGCGTAATTTTTAACGGCTGCAAATAAAGGCTACTTACTTACTATATTTGCTGATGGGCTTCAAATATTTAAAAATGTCCATATATCTGAATGGAAACGATATTTAGAGGTGAACATAGTTGCTTTGCCCGTGTACTGCACGGGTTATCTCTACCTTATAATTATAGGCAATATTATTTGTTCCCCGTACTACACGGGTTATCTCAACCTGAAATAGGCGTATTATTTGTTCCCCGTACTACACGGATTATTTCTAAATTATAATACGCTTTTTATTTTCCGTTAGCCAGCGTGACGTAAGATTGCATATTTAGCCGCGTGACGTAATTTAAGATTGCATATTAATTTTAGTGACGTGGTACAAATGGGCATGCTTATAATGTCCATAAATCGGAATTGAAAGCAAATTATGAGCTGAAAGTAATTGGGATGAGATAGAAATTCGAATAGCTAAAGTAAGTTTCGAGTTGCTTTGATCTAGAAAATCGGCAATGGCCGTGGTTGCAAAAAATGTGAGCTTAGTGTAATTAGGTCACCAAATCTGTAAATGGTTGCGCTGACCTAGAAATTCGCCCGTGGCGACTTCTGATTGGTTGCTAGATGCTCCGTGTGACGTAAGATTGCTTATTAAGCATGCGTGACGTGAACAAATGGCCTTACTATGGGCGGTATTGAAATAAGCTCGCTGAAAAGTTAAATTTAAAATGGCCATATATCGGCGTTTAAATAAAATTGCGAACTGAAAATAGTCGCGTTGACCTAGACGTTGCGTAATAATGCTTTGTAAATTTTTTCAACTCGCTAAACCGTTCCGTTTCGGAGCCTTTAGCCGGACAGCGATGCATTGCAAACATACATACATACATACGGAAGGACAAACTTTAAGAATTATAGTATAAGATTCATTCATTCCGAGCATTTATATAGCGCCCCTTCAAGGAACCTACTCAGAGGCGCACACATAATATATTTATATATATATATACGCATGCGTTTATATTATATATATATATACAAAATAATTTTTATGTATATATATATATATTATATATATAGGCCCAACTTTTGTACTTTTGTGTATAATTGTGTTTTGTATATATATATAATTATATAGACGTATAAAGGTTGTCTTTTTCATCCGATCATTCATTCGATCATTCGTCCGCTTGTTAATTCGTCTATCGATCGATCGATCCATCCATCTTTCCGTCCGTCCGTCCGTCTATCTGTCCGTCCGTCCGTCCGTCCGTCCGTCCGTCCGTCCGTCCGTCCGTCCGCCCGCCCGCCCGCCCGCCCGCCCGCCCGCCCGCCCGCCCGCCCGCCCGCCCGCCTCTGTCCGTCCGTCCGTCCGTCTGTCCGTCGTCCGTCTGTCCGTCCGTCCGTCCGTCCGTCCGTCCGTCGTCAATCCATCCGTCCTCCATCCATCCATCCATCCATCCATCATCCATCCATCCATCCATCCATCCATCCATCCATCCATCCATCCATCCATCCATCCATCCATCCATCCATCCATCCATCCATCCATCCATCCATCCATCCATCCATCAATCCATCCATCCATCCATCCATCCATCCATCCATCCATCCATTCATCCATCCATCCAAACACCCTTACCTCCACCATCCATTCATCAATCCATCCCTACCTCTCTACCTCCTACATTCCACCATCCCTTAATTCATTCACTCTTTCACTCATTAACATACTAGTTAATTAATTCATGCTTCGGTGTACCACACAACGAGTTAAAAACGCTACATTGCACAAGGAACAAGCCCGCTCTACTTAGTCAGTAATAATAAGACGCAATAGTTACATCGGTCTCACATGTATATAATTAATTAAGCGAATTGAGCTCCGCACTCATTAACGCTGTGCTATCTTTCGTCTGACGAGCTGGTCCATGGCGATAAGAGAATCTCGTTGTTCGAACACGAAGAACGTCGTGGGTTCATTTCCTATTTCACGGCCTTCTATTAAGTCTCAATTCCTCTTAATGACCCTGAGCCATTTATATATTACACGCGCTGGTCTATGTAAGAGTGGTAGAAGGTTAAAATAACACACCTCCTTTAAAAGTCAGAGGGAGGGTATACAATAGGGCAGGCCCAATGGAGGCAAATTATCTCTTCGGGCCAATGTGGTCCTATAGTTCGCGGGACAGAGAGGTCATGCCGGTCCAAAGAGCGGAGAGGTCGGAGAGAAGCTGCAGAATGAGGTGAGCGAATGAGATCTCTGAGATATTTCGGAGCAAAACCCAGCTTGGACTTGAGGACCAAAACAAGGACTTTGAACTGAATGCGGACTGTAAGAGGAAGCCAGTGCAGTTGATTGACCATGTACAAGGAAAATTGGGAGAATTTAGAAAGACGAGTCTAGCAGCAGCTCTAAGGATGGACTGGATCGGATCCAGGTGGATCTTGGGAAGGCCTATCAGAAGAACGTTGCAAGAGTCAATTTTAGAACAGAGAAATGCATGAATTATAATTGAAGTCAGATTGGAAAGAAAAGACAGATCTGCGAATGGCCCTGAAGCGCCGGAGTTGGAAGTAGGAGAAGCGTGTAAGGTTGGTGATATGCTCAGAGAAGGTGAGATGATGACGATATATTCGTTTATTATATATCTATAGGCTATGCATCAATGCATCAAGCAGGAAGAAACCCCGCTTCACAACTTCTACATCACGCAAAGGCTGCTATAAAGGGGAAAAGAGAACTGTCCAGGGTGACACCTCTCTACACTAGTAGAAAAGGTAAACTGGGGAAGTTTCAAGCAAAAAGCATGAAATCAATTTCTGGAGTTGTTGGGGCGTGCCAAACCAAATAAGCTGAGTTTTGGAAGAATTTAGGGAAGGCGGTTAGAAGACGTTCAAATTAAATCCAAATCAAATTGTGCCATACGGACGGTGAGAACTGTTCTGCCCATGTCACCGGTCTTTGTTACGATTATAAAATGTCGTTGAACTCAGGATTCTTTTTGCGCACGAGCAGAAAATGAGGTAGATATCGGTGCGGTTCAGAAAACTAATATACAGTCGAGTCAACAGCCTTTAAAATGTGTTTTTCTCTTTACACATCTTTAGATGGTTTTTTCGATGCCATATAAAAGCGGGCTGGGTGTTCTTTGCGTAAAAGAGGATTACGATGCCAAACATCATTGTTGTGACGGAGTGTTATTAAAGAAAATCACCTACCGTCCGTCCGTGCCAATTTCGAGTCGACTCAGATGTACAGTCAACAATAGACCACAAGGTGAGTTAAAAGGAAATGAGAGCCACTAGGTGTCGTTAGACGCAGCCGGGTAGTACTACTAGATGCACTTTGTTGTTGAACTGTTGTCGCGATTTTTTGGTCATAAAGAGCTTACAAAGGTTAACACCATGAGCTGGTGTCATGCTCTCCAGAATGAAGAGCCTCAGATTTCAGTTGTGATGTTTGACAGTAGCCGTCGCGCCACATGCAGTACTTGTATAAACAGCGAAAGAGAGAGAAAGAGAGAGAGAGAGAGAGACAGAGACAGAGACAGAGAGAGACAGAGAGACAGAGACAGAGAGAGAGAGACAGAGAGAGAGAGAGAGAGAGAGACAGAGAGAGAGAGAGAGAGAGAAGACAGAGACAGAGACAGAGAGACAGAGACAGAGACAGAGACAGAGACAGAGACAGAGACAGACAGACAGACAGACAGACAGACAGACAGACAGAGACAGACAGAGACAGAGACAGACAGAGAGACAGAGACAGAGACAGAGACAGAGACAGAGACAGAGACAGAGACAGACAGAGACAGAGACAGACAGAGAGAGACAGACAGAGACAGACAGAGACAGAGAGAGACAGACACACAGACAGTAGAGACAGACAGACAGACAGAGACAGAGACAGAGTGATAGAGAAAGAGAGAGCGAGATAGATAGAGAGACAGACAGACAGATAGGTAGATAGAGCCAAATGGAGAGAGAGACACAGAGAAAGATAGAGAAAAGGAGACAGAGAGCAGGCCACAGAGAATGAGACCAAGAGAGAAGGAGACAGGAAGACAAACAGACGGAGAGAAGAGCATGGAGCGAGGTATGCGCGCAGAAGATCACTGAGCTCCGACAATTTTTTGCTTTTACGTGCACTACTTTTTGACCTCAAAGGAAGGCTTTTTATTGAAACATCACAACTTTTCCAATCGTGCTAATTGATGGAAGAATAAAGCGAGTTGAAAAGAGAAGCAGATCCTACCCACGTGTAATTGCATGTACGTTTTGTCTGCTCCTATTCGTTCAATTTAATTAACGAAAATACAATAGAATACTGCGACAAGAGTAAGAAAGGAAGCGAGAAGGGAGAGGCATATAGGGAGGACATCAAAGAGTCGGGATTACAGAGGAAGAAAGACAAAGAGACAGAGAGGAAAGTCTTTAGAAAGACAGGATGAGAGATATAAACGACACTTTAAAAAACATTCGTCGTTAGAAAAAAGTATAGTCAAGGCTCAAATAGTAGTATGATATATAGCGATCCATACAGACAGACAGACAGACAGACAGACAGAAAAACAGACAGACAGACAGACAGACAGACAATCAGACAGACAAACAAACAGACAAACAAAACAAAGAGAGACAGACACACAGAATTACATACAATACATACATACATACATACATACATACATACATAACTGTAAAAAAATACATACATGCATGTATGTCATTCTTTTGAACATTTCTGCATGCATACATACATACATACATACATACATTCATTCATTCATCCATACACACAGACATTTATGCACTCATACATTCATACATACATAGATTGCATACATAATGCAAGTGGATAAGACAAACGGTTGACCCTGAGATGGACTGAAGATAATTACCGGATAAATCCGCCATCACCCGAAACCTCTTTCTTCCGCTATTATTCTGTTGCGACCATGAGAGATCTTTCCGATCGAAAGTCACCCGCTATAGTTCCTCCAGTAATTACAGTTCTTCCGGAATGTTTCCCTTGGATAGAAAGAAATCATTTGGTAGGCGTCTCTCCCTGGAAGAGGATCGATAATTCGATTTGGAGAGGAAGTTCTAGGTACAAAGCAATTGTCATGTCAAATGGTTTTCGCTGATAAGATGACCCCTGCATCAGCGATATAATAAATAAATAATAATAATAATAATATCTTTTCTTTAATGAAGTGCCTGACAAACGCACTGCGTTGTGTACATTTACATGTTATGACTATTAAACAATTCACAAGAACACAAATGACAGAAGACATAAACCTTGACTACTAACAGAACAGACAGCCTGCAATACACGGCGCTAATTAGCAACCTACAAAGCATGTCCGCTTACGGAATTCGATCTCGGTACCTCTCGCTCTCTATGCCAGTGTGTTATCCAATGCGATATCGAGATGACATGTGCACACTGTTCAAGCAAATCCATTCTGATCTAAATAGTTTTTGTTGCGCCCTAATCACAATAATTAAGGTGTCTATCGTTGGTCGTTGCTTCGAGTAAAACTAGTTCCATAGAGTCAAACTTTAACGATTCTAATTGTCGTTGTTTTTTTTATCCATCTAGTTTAACTTGGGAATCTTGCAATCTTGATTGCTTGAATATTGCTTGATTGAGCCACAGGCTAAGCATGTACTTCAAATCTTGCGACGACTAGTTCGATCACTTACAATCATTCAATCGTCGTGAAACTTGGCATATAGACTCGCCCTCGCACACACTTCATTCTATCAAAATTTCACCTCCCAAAAAAGGCTAGCTTATAGAATCGGGGACTCAACTTTTCAGATCAGGGAATCCCCTTTTCCGATACGCACCGTTGTGATTAGCCAGCGTTGTGATTGGCTGCAACAATAATGGGCGCGCTGCCTCGTTCATGCTATGTTGTAAACTCCGATGATCTTCCTTTAGACGTTATAGGATACTAGATGGATCTTTAAAAACTTTGTTTTTGACCTATTTTATTATCAGTTTGACTTTTTTCCACTTTACCAATCTTGATCTTCGATTGCAGGCGCCTAACAACGAAACACTTGCCACGACAAGAGGAGGCAACTTACAATCATTCAATCCTGGTCAGATTTGCGTCGTTGATCAAAATTTGAAACTCCCCCAAAAAGGCTAGGCAATAGAATCGGGGACTCAACTTTTCGAATCGTGGCTACGCCTATGCACACAACCATACTCTTCCATGCCACTCAAAGACAACTCTCAATTTATTCCCAGATCCTTATATAAAATAGGACTATATTTACTAGTTTATTTGAAAAAAATTAGATAATTAACTTTTATTTTCCATTGTCACTCATTTTAGCATTTCTACCTTTGTGTCAGATTGTGTTTCTCAATTAAACGAATATACTATATTATACTACTGTGTAGGACTGTAGGAGCTGGCGAACGAAACCTCCAGCGCACTGATATTATTATAGCGTCGATTGGAGGTAATTTAAAGGTGTTTAACGAACGTTTGCAAATTGTCTACTGTAATCGGCCTTTTGGTTTTCTGCCCAACTGAAAACTACTGGAGTTTTCCAAGTGATTAATTGTACATAGTAGTAACTAGAAAAAATCAGTTTAGATTAGATTGGATTGGATTCGATTCGATTATGGGTGTGTGTGTGTGTGTGTGTGTGTGTGTGTGTGTGTGTGTGTGTGTGTGTGTGTGTGTGTGTGTGTGTGTGTGTGTGTGTGTGTGTGTGTGTGTGTGTGAGAGAGAGAGAGAGAGAGAGACAGAGAGACAGACAGACAGACAGACAGACAGACAGACAGACAGAGAGACAGGGACAGAGACAGACAGGCAGAGCAGACAGACAGACAGACAGACGAAAGACAGACAGACAGACAGAGACAGAGATAGACATAGAGAAAGACAGACAGAGACAGAGACAAAGACAGACAGACAGAGACAGAGACAGAAACAGAGTTGACAGAAACAGAGACAGAGACTGTGCGTTTGTGTGGTTGTGTGTGTATCTTTGTAAGGACTTTGCGTGTGTGTGTGTGTGTGTATGTGCGATGAATATGTGTGTGTGTGTGTGTGTGTGTGTGTGTGTGTGTGTGAATCTGTGTGCCTGTCTGTGTGCGTGCGTGCGTGTGTGTGAATTCTTTCTGGTCGCTCTGTTCCTTTTACCGTGTCGGAATATGCGTTGTTTTATATGCGGCTGTTGACATCCTTACAGGCGAAGGACGTGACTACGTGACTATGCGACGCATAACAAAACACGACAACAAAGACTCTAAGTCACTCGAATCTTGAAGGGGAGCTAAAACAAGTGCTCATACATACATACATACATACATAAATGCATACATCCACATGTGCAATGCTCTACATGCATGCATACATATATGTATGTATACATGTGACTGGACTTTTATATAGCCCATTTTTGGAACCCCTAAAAAGCATGCCTGCGGATACATACATGCATGCATACATATAGGTGTATAAGCCTGATCCAGTTTTCTATTAAACTGTGCATTTATATAGTGCCGCGTGTTGGCATTTTCGTTGGATCTCATAAGACTCGCTTCGTGGCTGTAGATCCAGGGAAAGCTCCCAGTACATGACATTTTTATCACCTGACCTCTGACCCCGTGTGCCTGGAATTGACCCGCGGGTCACTGCGTGGTGGCAGCACACCCTAGGCGAATATTAAGGTCAGAGGGCGAGGAAAATTGCGACCGACGCCTTAGATAAAATTCCGGAGTATGAAAAATTGCGGCTAACGGTGATATCATCAGTCACACAGCAAACAAATTCATTTCTACTGACATACACGCCCTTACTGCGCGCTCTCCCACTTTCTATGTCTGTCCAATTGTCTGTCTGTCTCTCTTTCTGTGTCTCCCTGTATCTGTCTCTCTGTCTTTCTGTCTCTGCCACTTTGTCTTTCCTTCGTTGTCTGTCTTTCTGTCTCTCTGTCTTTCTCTCTGCCTCTCCTTCTCTGTCTGTTTTACTGTATCTCTGTCTTTGTATTTCTGTCTCACTGTCTTTGTCTTTCTCTCTGTCTCTGTCTTTCAGTCTCTGTCTGTTTTTCTGTCTCTGTGTCTCTGTATCTCTGTATCTGTCTCTCTGTCTCTGTCTCCATGTATCTGACTCATCTTCTCTGTCTGTCTCTCTGAATCTATCTCTATCTCTGCCTGTCTTTCTGTCTCTCTGTCTCTCCGTCGCTTCGTCTCTCTGTATCTTTCGGTGTATCTCTCTGTCTCTGTCCCTGTCTCTCCTTCTCTGTTTGTCATTCTATCTTCACAGTCTCTGTCTCTCTGTTTATCTTTCTGTCTGTGTTTCTCTCTGTCTGTCTGTCTGTCTGTCTGTCTGTCTGTCTGTCTTTGTTTGTTCTCTATCTGCATCTCTGTAGAATAGAGTTTAGTATAAACACGTCGAAGTGTTCGACTACAACGGCGTAGAGAACTGCATGCAATGGAATGATGTGGAATGGCTCGATAATAATCGTAATCCTAACTGTAAACTTTATATTTCTAAAGCATGACGCAACTTGATTAAATAATAGGGCACCAGCTTATTCACGAGCGTTGCCTCGTATCAGAGATCGTCAGAGTACGGTAACCATGCAGAGAGACAAAGGGCGAGGAGGCAGAGGAGCTAATAATGCGGGTTCGTTGAGGACGAGAGAGATTGCCCGGCGGGGATTGGCTGGATTAGGGTAGGATTTGATAATAATGGCTCGGCGGACACCATCATCATGACCTCTGAGAGCCATCTGATAAGAGCTGGCTTTTGGCGTTCATGAGTAATTTCAGCTGTTGGAACAGAATCATTAGATACAATGTTAGGAGAGGTATGATACTATGTGATATATGTTCTGTCATGTTATGATAGCATATGCAATGGCAGCTATGCTATGCTATGTCATGTTAATGGTATGTTACGCTAAGTTACGCTATGGGGCCGTCCATAAATGACGTCACGCACCTAGGGGAGGGGGGGTCGGAAATTTGTGACGATGTGTGACATGGGGGTGGGGGTCTGAGAAGTGTGACGTCACACCAGGACTATGTTATTAAATTTAACAATTAACAACAATTTAATTTTAATAATAACAGCACTAATTTTGAGGATTAAATTTTAATTATTTTTTAATTATTTTAATGTATACGGGCACCATTAATAATATTTTCTAATTATTTCAATATTTGGTCACCGTTAGATTTTAAAATATTCACGCTTTCCCTATTTCTTCCATGAAGGAGCATTTTGCTTCGCCATGGAAATTTGGTTTATGGGGGGTCAGAGCTTTGTGACGTCATTTTCAGAGGAGGGTGTTCCTTTTTGTGACGAAGTGTGACGAGTGGGAGGGGGGTTCAAAATCGGCCAAAATTGCGTGACGTCATTTATGGACGGCCCCTATGTTGTGTCATGCATTTTGTCTTTGTGTTACGCGATGTTAAGATATGCAATGCTGTGTTATGCTTAAACTATGCTGTGTCATTTACGTTATGTTACGCTATGTTATGTCGTACATTTTTTTGCTATCATATGCTATGTTAAGATATGTTATGCTATGTTGTGCTAAGATGTCATGTTGTGCTGTTATCTTATGCTTATATGCTATTTATGTCATAAATTTTTTGTTATCATATGCTATGTTAAGATATGATGTGATATGTTGTGCTAAGATGTCATGTTGCGCCTTTATCTTATGCTTATACTATGCTGTGTCATTTGCATTATGTTACGCTATTATTTTATGTCATGAATTTTTTCGTTAAGTTGCGCTATGTTAAGATATATGCTGTGATATGTTTTGCTCTGATGCCATGATGCGCTTTTATGTAGTTATTCTCTTTTCCCTACGCTTTACTATGCCATGTCACACTATGCTTCGTTATGTTTATACTATGCGGTGTCATGCCATTATCTCTAATATACTCTTGCAGATCTGCATGGACTAGAGATACCAGCGTACCTGCCGACCTTAGGGCATCCCCTGCAGGACACAACCCTCCGCCGCCTTGCCCTTCCTATATGCTCCCTCCGTCTAGTGCTGTTCTTCTGCCCAGTGCGGGTAAGTCGTACTGAGTCTGAGATGATTACGGTGGCTCTTTGTGGTGCAATTATATTTTTAACTCGAAATCGATTTACTCCGGATTAGCGAATGATGTTCTTGTGATTGCGTCTGGGTGTCATTCGCATAAGGCACAAATGTGACAGGTGTCTTTCGCATGAGGCACACATGTGACAGGTGTCTTTCGCATGAAGTACACAGGTGACAGGTGTCTTTCGCATGAGGCACACATGTGACAGGTGTCTTTCGCATGAGGCACACATGTGACAGGTGTCTTTCGCATGAGGCACACATGTGACAGGTGTCTTTCGCATGAAGTACACAGGTGACAGGTGTCTTTCGCATGAGGCACACATGTGACAGGTGTCTTTCGCATGAAGTACACATGTGACAGGTGTGTATCAGGAAATTTATTCTTGCACCTTCAGTTTTCATTAAAAAAATGGTTTTGCTGTAGACTATAAGTTGCGTATGTGCGTATGTATATATGCATGTATATGCACTATGTATATATGTCGATGTATATATTATACCTTATGCATTATGTATGTGTCTATGTAGGTATGCCTGTATACATGCTTGTATGTATGTATGTGTGCGTATGTTTGTTTTGTTGTATGTGTGTGTATGCGTGTGTATGTGCATATGTGTGTATGCATGTATGTTTGCATGTATGTGTGCGTATGTATGCATTATGAATGTATGTGAATAGACGCCTAATATAGCGCCTTTTTCAGTTCTTCATCGCAAAGACACTGTCGGTATACTTTTCATTGTGGCCATAGTAAGCGCTCTCTAGCGAGTCTTTACCTTGGTCAGGCAGGTACATGTTTCTCAGGGTCGAGTTACAGGCTTTCCTTCTCGTTACTCTCCTCCTCCTCCTCCTCTTGCTTCTCCTCTTTTCCCAGTCCAGTTTCTTCTTCTCAACCTCCAGTTCCTCCTCCTCTCCCTCTACCTCCTCCCCAGTTATCCTCCTCTTCCTCCTCCAATTCTTATTCCCCAGACTGGTCATTATTCAACGAGGTCATCTGATTATCTTTGTCTGGTCATACCTAAATCAAGAACTGCTCTTCTTGAGCGTGTTATTCTGTTGTTGGGCCTACTTTTTGGAACTCTCTCCCTGTGTCCACCCGTTCTGTTGAGTCGCTTGGGTCATTTTGTTCTCAACTTAAAAATAACCTCTTTCAAAATTGCTAATTCACCATATAATAGGCTGCCTTACAGACTTACAGACTGATCTTCTGAATATTGAATTGATTACGGCTTGGTTTTCGTGTGCCATCGATTGATGCCTTGTGCATTAGACACCGGTGTAAAGCCTGGGGTAAGGTGAATGAGGGGTCATCTGAAATCGCTACACCGGCACAATAGAAGCTACTAATTACAAGGCAATTATTCCTCCTCTTGCTACTCCTTCTCCTACCATCTTCCTGCTTCCTCCTTACTCCTCATCTTTTCTCCTCCTCCTCCTCCTCCTACCTCTTCCTACCTTCCTCCCCTTCCTCATCTTCCTCCTTTTCTTCTTCTTCCTCCTGCTCATCTTCCTTCTCCTCCTCCTTCCATCTTCCTCTTCATCCTCTTCATCATCTTCTTCCTCCTCCTCCTCCTTCTCTCCTCTTCCTCCTCCCCTTCTCCAGTTTCTCCTTCCATCTTCCTCCCTTCCTCCTCCTCCTTTCTTCTTCTTCCTCCTCCCTCCTCCTCCTCCTCTTCTTCCTACCTTCCTCCCCTTCCTCATCTCCTCCTTATTCTTCTTCTTCATCTGCTCATCTTCCTTCTCCTCCTCCTTCCATCTTCTTCTTCATCCTCTTCATCATCTTCTTCCTCCTCCTCCTCCTTCTCGTCCTCGTCCTCCTCCCCTTCTCCTTCTCCTTCCATCTTCCTCCCTTCCTCCCTTCCTCCTTTTCTTCTTCCTCCTCCTCCTCCTCCTACCTCTTCCTACCTTCCTCCCCTTCCTCATCTCCTCCTTTTCTTCTTCTTCCTCCTGCTCATCTTCCTTCTCCTCCTCCTTCCATCTTCCTCTTCATCCTCTTCATCATCTTCTTCCTCCTCCTCCTCCTTCTCGTCCTCGCTCCTCCTCCCCTTCTCCTTCTCCTTCCATCTTCCTCCCTTCCTCCCTTCCTCCTTTTCTTCTTCTTCCTCCTCCTCCTCCTCCTCCTACCTCTTCCTACCTTCCTCCCCTTCCTCATCTTCCTCCTTTTCTTCTTCTTCCTCCTGCTCATCTTCCTTCTCCTCCTCCTCATCATCTTCCTCTTCATCCTCATCATCATCATCTTCTTCTTCCTCCTCCTTCTCGTCCTCGTCCTCGTCCTCGTCCTCCCCCTTCTCCTCCTCCCTCCTCCTGTCTTCAATTCTCCGTCTCCTTCCTATAACAGTTGGGAAAAATTGCTATTATGTGGCCCATACCACCGTATGTATATCCATACCCAGACTTAGGATATAAATCTTAAGATTTATTAATGTAGAGTCTTTTCATTTTGGTCTGAAGAAGACTTTGATCTCGGTGGCATGCAGTGGAATTCCGATGGGATACAGCGGCAGAAGTTGACCAGAGCGCATCAAACGGAAGCATCAGATTCGAACTGGACGTTTTTATCTTTAGCTGCAGCGCGGAAAATGAACGGCTGTTAAATTTCGACGAGTTTTGATGGATATCTATTCTCCGCTTTCTTCTTTCATCTCTTGGATGCGGGTCAGATTACGGCTGAGGCGGATTTTACAGTCTGCCGTACCTATAATAGGCGGGGTCTTTTGTCTCACTCAATATCTATGATTGAAACTTTTCGTTTAACTTATATTATTTATTTACTATCGTATTGTATTGTATCTATCAATTTATATAGCACCTCTCGCAGTGCACAGCAATCAGAGGCGCTCCAGTGCGAGAGACCCAGAGAAAAGAAAGAGGTCTTGAGACAACGAAAAGAGGCACTTGGTCCTCCAGTTGATAAACAGGAGAGTGTCAAAGGAGGAAGCTGGTTCCATAGTGCAGGGCCAATGAAGGCAAAGGCTCGCGTTTTAGCCATAGCAGTTATAGCTATGGCTAAAACTATTATGCATGTATAAAGCGCCACTGTACAATGAGCAAGCATTAATGGATGACGTGGGGGTCTGTGAATGGGGGACTTTTTTCTAGATCCCTTACACAGTAACCGTCCGAGGAGAGAGGTTCGAAGTTCGAACCCCTATTCTTCACAAGGCAAGCGCTCTAACCAATAGCATGCAGCCCCTCACAAGGCTCACAGTTTATATCTACACCATTTTAAGATCTTTTCAAATAAAGGTGTTTAAGCGAAAGAGTTGTTTCTCTACTAATTGAAAGTTATTTATTTATTTATCCAATGTTTAATGACATCTTTTAGCAACAAAGGCCGTTGACGTCTTTAAAGTTTTTGATGCATTTCAGTTCATTTTCGTGTAGTGTTTTCATCAGTTTTCTTTATCTTTTTTCCGTCTTGGATTCTATTTCTGATAGGATATTGACGACTTTGAAGTTTTGACGTATTTAAGTTCATTTTCGAATAATGTTTTTCATCAGAATTCTTTCTCTTTTCTTGTCTTTGCTTCTTTTCTGACAGGAAGTTGCAACGATGAAATTTGACAGGTGGTTGTTCTTTTTTCTCCTTTTTTCCCTTCTTTTTTGATATTAAAAAGAAACAAAATTAATCTTCTAGCCGTACAGGCTTTTCATTAATTTTTTTGGCGGCCATATAGGCTCTATTAATAACTGTTTTCTCCTCAATTTTAATCTAATTCTTATTCTTAATTACAATATTTGCAGAGCATCACATCTATCTCTCTAAATTAACATCAAGCTATCAATTTTACATTTACAATCAATCAATGTTCAATATTCTTAGTCCATCAAGAATAGTACAAACAGATTCAATAATCAATATCAACACGACGTCATTTGACAATAATTGAAAGTTTTTTGTGTCCCACACTTATATAGCAATGGGTGGAACCGTTTTAATGGTGTCTTTAGCAAGCGCTCTAACCAATTTTATTTATTTATCCAATGTTTAATGACATCTTTTAGCAACAAAGGCCGTTGACGTCTTTAAAGTTTTTGATGCATTTCAGTTCATTTTCGTGTAGTGTTTTCATCAGTTTTCTTTATCTTTTTCCGTCTTGGATTCTATTTCTGAAAGGATATTGACGACTTTAAAGTTTTTGACGTATTTAAGTTCATTTTCGAATAATGTTTTTCATCAGAATTCTTTCTCTTTTCTTGTCTTTGCTTCTTTTCTGACAGGAAGTTGCAACGATGAAATTTGACAGGTGGTTGTTCTTTTTCTCCTTTTTTCCTTCTTTTTTTGATATTAAAAGAAACAAAATTAATCTTCTAGCCGTACAGGCTTTTCATTAATTTTTTGGCGGCCATATAGGCTCTATTAATAACTGTTTTCTCCTCAATTTTAATCTAATTCTTATTCTTAATTACAATATTTGCAGAGCATCACATCTATCTCTCTAAATTAACATCAAGCTATCAATTTTACATTTACAATCAATCAATGTTCAATATTCTTAGTCCATCAAGAATAGTACAAACAGATTCAATAATCAATATCAACATGACAATCAAAACAATCTAACCAACAATCAAAACAATCTAACCAATCGTATGCAGCCCACAGTTTATATCTACACCAATTTAAGATCTTGTCAAATGAAGGTGTCTAAACGGGAGAGTTATTATTGCCTTAAGTAGAAGATTGCATTAATCGCATTTTGAGGCCCGCACTAATATAGCAAGGGTTGACGCTGTTTTAAAGGTGTCTAAAGCAAGCGCTCTTACTGATCGGTGGAGGGCAAATTCAACCGTTAAACGACCTCTAACGTTGACAAAGGTCGATGATGACGATGTAAACTTTTGTGAACAATATTCTCCTGCACCGTTCGTATGGTCTTAATAATACAGCCTTTTAAGACAATAAATATATAATTATTTTAGTAGGCCTACATAAATCCGTAAATACCTATATATACGTCGATGGCCTTTTCATTGCCATAAGACAGTAGGCCTATTTGCTAAACATACTACGGTACACCAAGGGCCAAAACAAGCCATTGTGTAACCATAGGTGAGTCACGCTTCTTTAATCCGCATATCTTTTCCATAGAATAGATAGAATTAAGTAAAAAAAGCTCTTCAAAAATATTAAAAGAAAATCATGTTGCTAAAGAAACATTTCATTTTAATTAAGAAATACATGCGAATTTGAAAAATAAACTACTGCAGATTTTGTTCCAGTTGGCGGATCGAATCATTTGGAATTTGATAAAATTCTCCGTAAAAATTCTCCGTAAAGACTTTTTGCTGTGTTGAGGATGGAGCTTCAAGTTCCGCTGTGAATTAAAATTCCGAGATATATAAGGACAACCGGGCGTTGACAGGAATAAAAATGAGGTCTTACACAAAATGACCAGAAATCTTTCAGCAGCGAGTAAGGTTTGACTGGTAACCAAAAAAACAGCTGCCAGGCCACTTTTGGCCACAGTTCACAGTTTGGGAACCACTGTACATAAGATATCGATAAGCTGTTGCTTGTTAGTTGCTGTCTAATGGCACTGTGTCATAGGCCCTAACAAAGATGACTAGCGTCGCCCTCTTCCTTTCTCAACGCTTGAGACTGGCACTACCAGAAAACTGGCAGTGGTGGAGTTTCTCGTAGACAGTAAATCGCCCACATATTGTGTTTTCAAATAAAATGAAATAAAAACGTGTTTATTCTGACAAATCAACCGTAAATGATTTCTTTATTCCAAAAGTTTAACGACATCCTGTGGCTTTACTATGGCCGTTGACGTCTTTAACAAGAAAATAATTACATATCCGTTCATTCTACTTTTGAAATCGTTTGTTCCTCTTAACATTAGTTTCTTCCAATTTAGTAAGTATGTAGCCTACAAACTCTGTAATTTGACAGTTTACAGTTCCTTTTTTAATGGCCTTTAAGGCTCTTCTCATTGGCCATAAAGGCTCTTTTTGTGGCCATCAAGTTCTTTTCCATTGCCCATTTCGGTTCTTTTCTACGGCCATTTAGGCTCTTTCAGTGGCTGTTTAGGCTCTTTTCCAGTGGCCTTTTCGGCTCTATTCGATGGCCATTTAGACTCTTTTGATGGTCATTCTGACTCTTTTCAATGGCCGTACAGGCTGTTTTCATGGATTTATTTTGCCATTATGACGCCTCTCAAAATAAGAAAATTATTTACAGAAATATTTAAAAACTGTTACATATGTAATATTATGCACTTGCATCAAATACATTTATATACAACAACTAGCATTTTCCCCCGGCTTTGCCCGAGTTTTCGCCATGCGTAATTTTTAACGGCTGCAAATAAAGGCTACTTACTTACTTACTATATAGGCTATGCTGAAGGGCTTCAAGTATTTTAAATGTCCACATATCTGAACGATATTTAGAGGTGAAAATAGTTTTCACCCGTGTATTTGAATTTAATTACCTGTGACTCAGCTGCTGCCTCGTTTAGCAAAATAATAATGAGTTGAAAATAGTACCGCACGGGTTATCTCTACCTTATATAGCCCTATTATTTGTTTCCCTGGGTAAATATAATAGTAGACGAAGCTCGGCCGTTATTGCGATTGTAATTTTTCGGAGCGACCCGCGTCTTTTAACGAAAGCGCCTGATTTGCATATTTAGCCTCGCGTGACGTATAAAGTTTCTCTTACGTCACGCCGCTCACGCGAGGCTAAACTATGCAATTTAATGTTCGCCGTTATTGGTATTACTGTAGGGCCTACCTCATCATTTCGAATTTAAAATGTCCATATATCAGCGTTTAATTTAAATTGCGAGCTGAAAATAGTCGCGTTTACCTACACATGACCGTAATAATGTTTTGTAAAATTTTTCAAATCGCTAAAGCGTTCCCGTTCGGAGCCTTTAGACTACAGACAAACAAACATACATACATACAAACAAACAAACAAACGGAAGGACAACGTAAACAGACTTAGACTTATAGTATAGAAGATCTTTTGTAAACCGTAAATGAAACTACTGCTTATGTATACGCCTATATACTTTCTGTTTACCACGTTTTAAAGGTGTCCAATTGCAGCGCTGTCACCACCGCTTACTGTGTCTTGTACGGTTTGCGGTTGTTTCGCTTCCAGCATTCGCCCCCACCCCATGGTTCGCTCCCCACATTTAGCTCATCAGAAGTTCCCCCAACGTATTTCACCTTTAAAAAATGATCAATTACAGCGTTAGATGAGCAAAAGTAATACACGATACAGCAAGCACACTGTAAGTTCTGAATTTCGAGTTATTTCTGTTCCGCATTAACTACTGCAAACAGAATAAGACGCGAGAACTTATTTCAAGAAATATAAATAGAATTAGATGTGAAATCATTAAAGAAATGCCTGAAACATATCTTTGCAACGGTTTTTATGTCATGATTCATCTTCACTCTCCAACAAACCCTCAATCACCGGTATTCCTCGCTCTACCTCAATAAAAGCCCTAGGCGTCACCATCGATGAGAAACTTTCTGTCACGGAACACATCAACAAAGTCGTCAAAAGTGGCTCTGCTTCAATCTTCGCCCTTAAAACACTCAAAAACCATGGTGCATCTGCAGATTCTCTACAACTGATCACCCGCGCCACCATCATAGCCAGAACAATGTATGCTTCTCCCGCCTGGTGGGGCCTGGCGAGCGAAAAGGACAAATCCCGAATTGAACATCTGAATAACAGATTAAAACGCTCTGGTTTTATTCAGTCAGATTCTCCTTCTATGAATGTTCTTGCTTATAACGCAGACACTTCACTCTTTAAGGCCGTCCTCTTAAATGAGAATCATTCCCTCAGATGCATGTTTCCTAGTCAACATTTTACGCCCTATTTTCTTAGGGTCAGACCACATAACTTTAACCTTCCTGACAAGGACTCACGAAATTTTATATCTCGTATGTTATTCCTGAACTCTTACTAGGCTATTATTAATTCATATTATAATATCTAGATGTATTTTATTTTCCATGTACACCTACAGCGTTATGTCTGTTGTTAACACATTAAACGAATATATGATGATAATCAATCCTACCGATACCTTGATAGGAAGGAGTTGTAAACACGTAGCAAATACATTGTATAGCGACACACGCATTGTTAAACCACACTAAACTACCCCTCATAATTCATCACATGTATTATGTTTTGTTTGCATATATACCCGAGGGGCGAAAAAAATATATGAGGGGCGAAATGAGTGGAGCGAATTTTCTAGGGGCGATTTGTGGGAGGCGAATTATCCATGGATACCGAGTTTAACGACATCTTATAGCAACAGAGGCCGTTGACTTCAACCGCAATTAGGCCAATATTGAACAGTTCTTAGTTCTTACCGTTCGTATGACATTATACAGCTTACGAATTATCCGAAACCCGGTTAAATACTTGATAATCGATTCCGCTTATAGGCCTATAGTATACGTAAATATCTTCTGTTGACAAGCGTTTTAAGGGTGTCTAAAGAGAAAAGTTTAACTCAAACTAGTCGAATACCGTGTTATGTATTTTAGTTGTATAAGTCACTCGAAGTATCGAGTGCTTAGATAATTTCTGTATTAAACAAGACGCGTATACCTATTACTTAGGTTTCCCTATCGACATCTGGTGAACGAATTCGAGAAGCGTAGCCATGACAACAGATTGCTGATTAACCATGGCTGCTGTTGATTGCAGAAACTGTCAACGTGGTTAGGTTTATAATTCAATCAGAATCGAAGATTGCAGGCTGTCAACTGTTCTCTTCCGCCATATATGTGTAAATTAGCAGGGACAAGGCGCTTCATAATTTCGCAAATAACCGTGGCTGCTTATGGAGAAGATTGACGTATGACGTGTAGGCCTATAGTAATATCAAGAAGACAGGAAAATTACACAGGGTGGAGTAAGAACCAACGTTTCTTAGGACTGGTTTATGGTTTACACGTAATCTGAAATAGAAGAAAATATCACAGAAGTATAGGGTAGATGCAGATCTTACATTTGTCAGTGTGGTTGTCTCTTTTAATTAAATAATATTATTGTAAAGCATCGTCCGTTTAATATTGGATCTGGTTAATATAATACACGCGCAATATATGCATACATACATACATAGATGCATGCATGCATGCACACATATATGCATTCATGCATATATGCATAAACAATGGTACAATTTGTACATGCATCCATACCGCACATACATGTATATGGAATTGTGAGCTGCAACGCCCTATTAAGTATACATATTGCATACATACATGTACACATGCATTCAAGTCAACCATATATATATATATATATATATATATATATATATATATATATATATATATATATATATATATATATATATATATATATATATATATATATATGTTGTTTATGCCGTTTATATATAATATATATATATAAACGGCATAAATATATATATATATTAACGGCATATATAATATATATATATATATGCGTTCAACCATATATATATATATATATGATACTCAAAGGCTATATATATATATATATATATATATGCGTTCAACCATATATATATATATATATGATACTCAAAAGGCTATATATATATATATATATATATATATATATATATATATATATATATATATATATGGTTGAATGCATATATATGCCGTTAATATATATATATATATATACAGGGTGGGCCAATAGGAATGCAACTACTTTGAATTGATATAACTTGAACAATTTTTATCCGAACATCGTGCCCAATATACGAAATTGAAAGTAATCATCCACTCTAGCCTACTACTTTGTCAAATCTTGCACTGATATACGGCACCGTTGTTATAAAATTTCGGTGCGGCGCACACCTCTCAATTTTGAATGTAAATATTGAACATCATGACGCTGCTCACGGAAGAGGATAAAATTTTAATCCGAATTTTAAGAGCAGAAAAAGGATACAATGCACATCAGATGATGATAGAATTCCCTTCTAGAAAATGGAATAAATGTGCTCTACATTGATTGATTAAACAAATTGATGCTACGGGAACGTCTAACAGCCGCAACTGTGGTCGCAAACGTTCTGCGCGCACAGCAGCGAACACTGCACAAGTCCAAGAGTTAATTTGCAGCCAAGACAACATTCTTTGTTACTCCAAAGGCTAAGGTGAACAGTGTTTATTACTTCGATGAAGTACTCGCAAGAGGACTGCTATATACGTGATATTCGCCAACTGTCTGGAGTTGATGGTTAGGCCTACATCTTTCAGCAAGATGGAGCGCTGGCGAATCGTTCACGTCATACAGTTGCCTATCTGAACGCTACCGTGCCAGAGTTAATTGAACCGGAGAACTGTTCACCGAACAGTCCGGATTAAAACCCGGTTTACTATTCGATCTGGGGTTGTCTTCAGCAACTGGTCTATCGTGAACCGATACGTGACGTTGAACATTTGAAAGAAGTGATTCTTTGCTGCTGGGCTGAGATAACCCAAGCACTGGTGGACTCAGCCATCGATCAGTGGCACTGTGGTTGTCTCGTGTTGATGCAGTCATTAAAGCACGTGGTGGACATATTGAGTATTTGTTTGACTGATGGTAAATTCACTAAAGATATTAATTGTTAGTACTAAGTGATTGTTTTGAATTGACATCTTCAGTTTCAGACTTGTTTTTTCTTGCAGTTTTATGGCAAGAAAATGGCACATCGAATATTAATAGCATTATCTCAAAAGGTCGTAATAGTATCTCGTAGATATTTTGCAGCATGATAAAATGGATAATTACCTTCAATCTGATATATTGGACAAGACGCTCAGATAAAAATATTTAAGTTATAAGGCGTCAAAGTTGTTGCATTCCTATTGGCCCACCCTGTATATATATATATATATATAGAGCACGTTTTACTTATTTACTTCAGAAGAGCTTAGTGGTTATTTGCAATCCTCCTCTCATCGGTCGATCTTTGAAAGAGTAAAACGTCGCTGGGTGGCGCTAGATCCGCCTTCAGTGTCGTCGAGTGTAGAGATTAGTTGGAATTCTCCGTCAGGCGCCTCTTAATCGACAGGAGATCAACGACGAGGAAAGAAGATGACGCTCCTGGATTATGTCAGACTTAATATTATGGGGACTCTCGTCCGGGATTCTCTCTCTCTCTTTCCCCTTTCCCCTTCCGCCTTTCCCTCTCTCTTTGTCTCTCTTGCTCTTTCTGTTTTCTGCCGCTATCTGCCTTTGTCTCTGTCTCTGTCTCTTTCTTTGTCTTTCTTACTGCTTCCGGTTCCGCCTCATTTCTGTTTCCTAAGGAGTCTTGATTTGAAAAGATACTTCGTTTTTCAATGTAATATATCCATGGTTCACTTGGGGTTCAATGTCGAACAAAACTATATATTACAATACAATTGAATATAATACAATACAATACCTGCACTGTAATTATACTGTATGATAAAATACCACCTTAAGATAGTATATATATAGATATATATATATATAGTTGAACGCATATATATATATATATATATATATATATATATAGTTGAACACGTATATATATATATATATATATATATATATATATAAGCCGTTAATATATTTATATAAATATATGCATCTCTTGACATTTTCAAATTGTTTTTAAACGTCTTAGGACGGGCCAACATCTAGTTTGACTATAATTATATAACGATGGAATAGCACGTTCTAAAGGTGTTTAAAATAGCGTTATTATATTATTGTTATTATTATTATTATTGTTATTATTTGCTGTTACTTTTATTATTATAATTTTTATTGCTCTTTATTATTATTATTATTATTATTATTATTATTATTATTATTATTATTATTATTATTATTATTATTATTATTATTATTATTATTATTATTATTATTATTATTATTATTATTATTATTATTATTATTATTATTATTATTTATTATGAGACAAATTTCTTCATAAAACCAACAAACTTATTACAGACTGATTACAAATGGCTGTTTCAATAATTTTATAAGCCGTCATTCAGTCCTGGGCTACTGTAACTGTTGTTGCAGTCCGCGGTGGCTAAAACAGATAGAGAGTTTCCAATCTGTAGGGCGACCGATAGGCGTTGCAGCAGATGACTGGTCTCACGCTGGTCGCCGGTCGCTGCAAAGATCCTGCCTCCTAGTTCTTGAACACACGTCAGTGAATCTGCATGCCAACTTCCTGAAGTTTCGACTGCAACAGGTACGAAATGATGGGACTGTGAGATAGCGGCATATTTGGTTTCCTTATTGCGAGCTGCTTTTTCCGCGGCCGCACCTGCGTTTAGCGATGTTAAATGCTCGTAAGATGCAGCGAAAGTGTCTGGTACCGTAACATCCCACGCCAAGCAACGACCTCTGTGCCAAGGTATGATGGTGACTCCGTCAGGCCTTTTGACGTCAGATCTGGAGGGGCCAAGGCCTTTTGCCGTCAGATCTGGAGGGGTCATTTGGCTCTTTGATGGCCGGTATTTTGGCTCTGGTGAAGGCCCGCCAAATCACACGTCGTTGATCATTCCATGCCGTTGATGTCTTCCCGCTCCTTTGATGCAAGAGAATCCATGATGGCCGTTGGATTCTACTATGGTACCACATTTGCAAGTGTGTTTTTCGCACAATGCAGTGCCCACTCGGATACCGGATGCGATTCTTAGCACCTCTCCTGACATCCGCGAACCTGCTGTTGATATGGGAAATGCATGAAGCCAGTCTCCAGAGTGTGGCGATTGCACGGCTAACAACCTGGCTTTAACGGTAGAATCACCAGCTCTTTCTGATAGGCCTTGAAGTGCATGTGAGATCAGTTTGCTGTCCCATTCTCTTTGTATATGAGCCTTCTGCTAGACGTAGGATGAGGTGCGTTCGTTATTATTATTATTATTATTATTATTATTATTATTATTATTATTATTATTATTATTATTATTATTATTATTATTATTATTATTATTATTATTATTATTATTACAAATAAATAAATTTCACGTATTGAGTCCTTCGGTTCTGAACGACGTTAGATTCGCAGCATCACTTTGCGTATTGTGGTCAAAAACAAGTTGAGAATTATACGCCTAATCAGATTGTTCAAATCACACGAATTCAGGTACATTTAATTTGCTTCACGGTTATAAACAATTATACGAAATTTTCAATATATATGTAACTTCGGCGAAACGCGTTTTAAAGGTGTATAAAATGGCGCATTGTCAATAACTTTACATAGAGACAAAGTATGGTAGCGTGCATGCTGACATATTTGACGACTACTTCTTATACTAGTCATATTATAAATACAGTGCTATATAAGATTATTGTTATATTATTTTTATGGGATGGGTTTTCTTAGTCAATCAAGGGTTAACAATCAGATATTTACAAATACGTTCGTTCGTCAAGTCGTGTTTTGCAGACGATCTAACACCGGCAAGAACTGGTTTTACTTAAGTTCTTCAGTGACTTAGCGCATTATCCATCGCGTTACCCACGAATGTGTCGGAGCGCAGTATATTGTCCTTTGACGATTGTTATGAGCGCCAAGGACCTATTATTAAACACAGGATTCCTTGTTTGAGCGCCTTCAATTATTTGACGATCCCTTCGTTTTTTTAAAATACGATGAATCATTCGATAAACTAAAAATATATTATATATAGCGTCCGAAACAAAGCTTTACAATGTCACTAATATTCACTGTTTAATGACATAAAGTATAATAGCTAGCATTGTCTATGATTCAAATATTGTGATAATATAAATTATATTGATGCCAATTCGATAAATATTATTTTGAAGCATTTACTGACAATTCAATCAAGAACTCCGGACAAGCTAACGATTATACAAGTTCTTATATTATTATAGCGTTATAGTAAAACGTTTTAAAGGTGTTTTAAATGAGGCAATATACGTCAGCTTTTCAATTAAAATTAACTTCCGGGAGTGAGCGCGTTTGTTTATATCACGACACCCTCTATTATTTAAAATACAATGGATCATTGAAATGTTCTGCCGCTATATCGATAAAATGCTTACCAATAAATCTGCTTTGTTGAGTCGCCTTTTGCAGGAGATCAAATCGAAAGAATAATTGGTTGCACTCAACGACCTCTTCAGGCGTTTAGTTTTACACCCTCGTTAAGCACAGCATTAAGTACGGGTGTACTTGCAAGCTGACGATTAGGATTTAAAGTAAGTAAGTAAGTAAGTAAGTAAGAATGTTCTTTATTAAACGCAAGCAAACGCTCAGCGCTTTACATACAAAGTCAGAAATAATTTATGTACAAAGAAAACGAAAATTAGAGGAAAATTAAGTCAACTAGAAAACATATGTCTAACTGTACAACATCCTAGCTAAGAAGCCACGCCTGGTAAGGGAATCAAATCTAGGGAGAACACGGTTATGTGAGCGTGGGCGCAGGTCATGACCAGTGCAATTGACAGGGGAGAAGGTCGTGGAGGGTGTGGCTAGTATTTGTTAAGATGTTTCTAAAGAGGTCTATATCAGCTTTTTGCAAAGCTCCTCAAAGGTGGGGAAAGATTTGGGTAGGAAACCAAGGCGTACCAACTTGCGGACCAGAGCACTCAGAGTGTCAAGTTCCTACTGGCAAAGCCCCACCACCATACTTGGGAACAGTATAGCATGCGGTTGATATTATTATTATTAATCAATATTTAACGACATCCTATAGCTACAAAGGCTGTTGACGTCTTTAAAGTTGTTGATGTATTTCGCGTTCATTTTCTTGTAATGTTCTCACAAATGTTCTTTCTCCTTTCTCGTCTTTGATTCCGTTTCTGATAAGATGCTGACGTATTTAAAGTTTCTGACGATTTAAGTTCATTTTCATATAATTTCTATCAACAGTTTTCTTTTTCTTTTCTTGGCTTTGATTCCGTTTCTGATAAGATGTAGACGTATTTAAAGTTTCTGACGGATTAAGATCATTTCCGTATAATGTTAATAACTGTTTTCTCCTCAATCTTATTAACAATATTAACAATATTTGATAGATACATATTATTTGATTTGATACATATTAAAGTATTGTATCTCCGTTATGTTTGGCCCATTGGCTCTTTTTATTGTAATTCTTTTTTAACATCTTTTTTTTCCTTTTTCTCCTTTTGTTTCTTTTTTTTGGTGGCTATTTCAGCTCTTTTTGGCTATATCAGCTCTTTTTTGGCTATATCAGCTCTCTTTTTTTGGCTATTTTAGCTCTTTTCAAATATGTTTACAAAGTTATTAACAGTACTTCTTTAAGTTTTCTAAAATAACATGTAATGCTATTTGCAAACAGAAATTCAGCACAGATGTGTATATATATAATATACATGTATTATATACACATTTTATTTTAACATACATCTATTTACAAGAATGCATGTTAACAATTATTTACATGACAGAATACTTAATTAAACATTTCATTAAACATTTTCCTATGAAACAATGTAATAATGATATGTAATGATATTACATTGTTTTATAGGAAATACTACATGCGGTTGATAGTGGTAGTATTTACTCCTATATATGTCCTGTTCGCAACGTTTAAAAGGTGTCCAATTGCAGCGCTTACTGTGTCTTGTAGGTTTTGCGATTGTTTCGCTTCCAGCATTCGACCCCCCACACTTTGCCCATCGGAAGTTCCCCAACGTATTTCAGCTTTTAAAATGATAAATTATAGCGTTAGATGAGCAAAAGTAATACACGATACAGCAAGCACACTGTAAGTTCTGAATTTCGAGTTATTTCTGTTCCGCATTGACTACTGCAAACAGAATAAGACGTGAGAACTTGTTTCAAGAAATATAAACAGAATTAGATGTGAAATCATTCAAGAAATGTAATCAAGCCTAAACATATCTTTGCAACTGTTTTTATGTAATGATTCATCATAACCAATCCTATCGTAGGAAGGAGTTGTGAACACGTAGCAAATACATTGTTTAGCGACACACGCATTGTTAAACCACACTAAACTACTCCTCATAGCCATTCATCACATGTATTATGTTTCGTTTGCATATACCCGAGAAGCGAAAAAAATATATGAGGGGCGAAATGAGTGGAGCGAATTTTCTAGGGGCGAATTGTGGGAGGCGAATTATCCATGGATACCGAGTTTAACGACACCTTATAGCAACAGAGGCCTCTGACTTCGACCGCAATTAGGCCAATATTGAACAGTTCTTAGTTCTTACCGTTCGTATGACATTATACAGCTTACGAATTATCCGAAACCAGGTTAAATACTTGATAATCGATTCCGCTTATAGGCCTACCTAAATATCTTCTGTTGACAAGCGTTTTAAGGGTGTCTAAAGAGAAAAGTTTAATTCAAACTAGTCGAATACCGTGTTATGTATTTTAGTTGTATAAGTCACTCGAAGTATCGAGTGCTTAGATAATTTCTGTATTAAATAAGACGCGTAGCTATTACTTAGGTTTCCCTATCGACATCTGGTGAACGAATTCGAGAAGCGTAGCCATGACAACAGATTGCTGATTAACAATGGCTGCTGTTGATTGCAGAAACTGTCAACGTGGTTAGGTTTATAATTCAATCAGAATCGAAGATTGCAGGCTGTCAACTGTTCTCTTCCGCCATATATGTGTAAATTAGCAGGGACAAGGCGCTTCATAATTTCGCAAATAACCGTGGCTGCTTATGGAGAAGATTGACGTATGACGTGTAGGCCTATAGTAATATCAAGAAGACAGGAAAATTACACAGGGTGGAGTAAGAACAAACGTTTCTTAGGACTGGTTTATGGTTTACACGTAATCTGAAATAGAAGAAAATATCACAGAAGTAGGGTAGATGCAGATCTTACAGTGCTCAGTGTGGTTGTCTCTTTTAATTAAATAATATGATTGTTAAGCATCGTCCGTATAATATTAGATCTGGTTAATATCCTACACGCGCAATATATGCATACATACATACATACATACATACATACATACATAGATGCATGCATGTTTATATGCATAAACAATGGTACAATTTGTGCATGCATCCATACCGCACATACATGTATAGGCCTATGGAATTGTGAACGGCAACGCCCTATTAAATACATATTGCATACATACATGTACACATGCATTCAAGTCAACCATATATATATATTTATATAAATATATTAACGGCTTATATATATATATATATATATATGCGTTCAACTATATATATATATATATATATATATATATATATATATATATATATAATTATATATATATATATATATATATATATATATATATATATATATATTGTTGAACGCATATTTATATATATATGCCGTATATATATAGCACGTTTTACTTATATACTTCAGAAGAACTTAGTGGTTATTTGCTGATGTGTCAATCCTTCTCTCATCGGTCGATCTTTGAAAGAGTAAAACGTCGCTGGGTGGCGCTGAATTCGCCTTAAGTGTCGTCGAGTGTAGAGATTAGTTGGAATTCTCCGTCAGGCGCCTCTTAATCGACAGGAGATCAACGACGATGGAAGAAGATGACGCTGCTCGATTATGTCAGACTTATTATGGGGGCTCTCGTCCGGGATTCTGTCTGTGTCTGTGTCTGTGTCTGTGTCTGTGTCTCTCTGTCTCTGTCTCTGTCTCTGTCTCTGTCTCTGTCTCTCTCTGTCTCTCTGTCTCTCTCTGTCTCTCTCTGTCTATCTCTGTCTATATGTCTCTCTGTCTCTCTCTGTCTCTCTGTCTCTCTCTGTCTCTCTGTCTCTGTCTCTGTCTCTGTCTCTGTCTCTGTCTCTGTCTCTCTGTCTCTCTCTGTCTCTCTCTGTCTATCTCTGTCTATATGTCTCTCTGTCTCTCTCTGTCTCTCTGTCTCTGTTTCTCTGATCAACGACGAAGAAAGAAGACGAGGCTGCTGTGCTGGATTATGTCAGACTTAATATTATGGGGGCTCTCGTCCGGGATTCTGTCTCTCTCTTTCCCCTTCCGCCTTTCCCTCTCTCTTTGTCTCTCTGGCTCTTTCTGTTTTCTGCCGCTATCTGCCTTTGTCTCTGTCTCTTTCTTTGTCTTTCTTACTGCTCTCGGTTCGGCCTCATATCTTTTTCATAAGGAATCTCGATTTGAAAGGATACTTCCTTTTTCAATGCAATTTATCCATGGTACACCTGGGGTTCAATTTGAAACAAAACCGTATACTACAATACAGTGGAATATAATATAATACAATACCGCGGAATAAAATACACTGCAAACTATATTATAAAATGCCAGCTAGGTATTATTGTATTAGTAGGGTTTTCAATTACTTTTATTCCTAGTTTAATGTGAGTTCTGACGGCTTCTTACTATTAAGTAAACGGGATTGATTTTCGACTATGTATAGCGCTGGAATAGCACGTTCTAAAGGTGTTTGAATAGCGTTGTTTTTATTATTGTTATTAATATTAGTGATATTATTATTATTATTATTATTATTATTATTATTATTATTATTATTATTATTATTATTATTATTATTATTATTATTATTATTATTATTATAAATCACTATTATTATCCTATGGCGCGGTATGTTGTCCTTTGACGATTGTTTGAGCGCCAAGGACCTATTAAACACAGGATTCCTTGTTTGAGCGCCTTCAGTTATTTGACGACGCCTTCGGTTTTTTTAAATACGATGAATCATTCGATAAACTAAAAATATATAGCGTCCGAAACAAAGCTTTACAATGTCACTAATAATCACTATTTAATAATATAAAGTATATAGTTAACATTGTTTATGATACGCATATTGTGATATTATAATATTGATACAAATTCAATTAGCCTAATATTTTGAAGCAATTTAGGACTACCGACAATTGAATTAAAAGCAATGGAAAACAGCTAAGAATTGGATTGGATCCTCAGTTTAACGGCAGCTTATGACAACATAGGCCGTTGCCGCCGACAAAAATTAGAATTATAAAGTTCTTTTTTATTATAGCGTTATTGTAAAACGTTTTAAAGGTGTCGTAAATAAGGCAATATAAATCAGCTTCACAATTAAAATTAACTTCCGAGAGTGAGCGCGTGTGATTATTTCACAACGCCCTCTATTTTTTTTAAATACAATGGATCATTGAAATGTTCTGCCGCTATATCGATAAAATGTTTACGAATAAATCTTCTTTGTTGAGTCGCCTTTTGCAGGAGATCGAATCGAGAGAATGATTGGTTGCACTCAACAACGTCTTCAGGCGTTTAGTTTTACACCCTTGTTAAACATAGCATTAAGTAGGCTACTGGTTTACTTGAAAGCTGACGATTAGGCTTTAAACAGTTTAACGCCATCTTGTGGGAACAAAAGCCGTTGACATACGTAAACATTGTTTTGATAGTTCTCACCGCTCGTACGTCATAACACAGTCTAAGCCTATTGTTACAATAAGTGGGCTAAAAAATAAGTTGCACAGTTTCTTCTTAGCGACACTGTCATAACAAAATTGACTAGCGTCGCCCTCCTCCTTTTTCCAAGCTTGGGACGGGCGCTGCCAGAGTACGAGCAGTGGCGTATATAGTTAAAAATAACTTTAGTTTGGATTGTTTAAAGACACCTTATGGCTGCCATGTCCGCTGACGTCGACCTTTCACCTAGCTTGCATCCCGAAGACAGATAAGGAACGAATGAGAAGCCGCGCCATTATATGGGATCGGTTTAAAGTGATTTAAAGGTGTCTAACGAACTAGGCCTATAGAAAATAACCAACCTTTTGTTTTTCTGCCAAAATCAACAACACTATCTCTCCAATCTCCGTGCGATGGCCTGGAAATAATAGTAACTAGAAATAATGAGATTAGATTAGATTAAATTAAGTTTGTATGTGTGTGTGGCATGTGTGCGTGTTTAGGTATGCGGGTGCGTGTGTGCGTGTGTGCGTGCGAGTGTAATTGTGTAAAATACACCATCTATCTGCCTATTAAACTTTGTCAGTGTATGTATGTCTGTCTGTCTGTCTCTGTCTGTCTGTCTCTGTCTGTCTGTCTGTCTGTCTCTTTGTCTCTCTGACTGTCTCTCTTCCTCTATCTTCCTCCGACCTTCCTCCCTCTTCCACTCTCGTCCTTGCACGTAGATTCAGAGAATCCTTTGTCTCCTAATGAGACACCTTGAGACGCAGCATCATGTCAATCCGGATGCAGCAACAGGAACGACCATCATTGGCGTATGACAACACATCTCATTTACATCGAATCTGTATTTGGTTGTATTGATTGGAACTTTATTATTATTATTATTATTATTATTATTATTATTATTATTATTATTATTATTATTATTATTATTATTATTATTATTATTATTATTATTATTATTATTATTATAAGACAAATTTATTTCTTCATAAAACCAACAAACTTATTACAGACTGATTATTATTATTATTTTTATTATTATTTTTTTCCAAATATATTATTATTATTATTTTTATTACAACAATATTATTCTCTCCATCAATCAACATCAATACATCAATAACAAAATTAACGTCATAAATGCCGTTAGTGTCACATCTCCCTTAGGTCTGGCTCCGCTAAAGTGCCGCGGAAAGCCACCGAGTTGAACCGCTGGACAGTTATAGAGAGACGCTGCAGCAAGAAGCAGGTTTCTCTGGTGTCTCCTGTGGACAGCGTCAGACTACGACCTAGATCTGATATAAAGTTTTGGCCAGTGGTGTTAATTGGACCTAAGGTCTCGAGAGCAAGAGGCACGAAAAAGTGCGTGTTCAAAAGTGCATTGTACTTGGTCATTTTCCTGTCCGTGGCGATCTCGGCTGCCGCGCCCGCCGTCGCTGCCGTGGCCTGGATGTATGATGGTGCAAGGGTATCTACAACCGTCGCGTCCCACACCAGATGGCGACCCGCGCGCCATGGGATCATTGTTAGGCCGTCTGGTCTTCTGCCGTCCGTGCGAAGTAGACCTGGTGGTTCCTTTATTGATGGAATTCCAGCCTTCGAAAGGGAGCGATGTATAATGTCATTGATAGTGTTATGTCTGGCTATTCGGCCGAAGCCTAGAGAACATGAAAGGCCGTGGCTACCTCTGGCGTCGATTCGGGCTCCACAAGCGCATGTGTGTGGTTCGCATATTGTGGCCCCAAGGCGCAAGCCAGACCGCCACCCGAACGTCCTCGTTATTATTATTATTATTATTATTATTATTATTATTATTATTATTATTATTATTATTATTATTATTATTATTATTATTATTATTATTATTATTATTATTATTATTATTATTATTATTATTATTAATTATTATTATTATATTATTATTATTATTATTATTATTATTATTATTATTATTATTATTATTATTATTATTATTATTATTATTATTATTATTATTATTATTATTATTGTTGTTATTGTTATTATTATTATTATTATTATTATTATTATTATTATTATTATTATTATTATTATTATTATTATTGTTGTTGTTGTTGTTGTTGTTGTTGTTGTTGTTGGTGCTGTTGTTGTTATCAGTCAGTTTAAGCAGCTCCGTTACTCAGCCGAGGATAGTGCTTAGTGAACCGAGTCATATGAACCGAAGCGAAACTAATAAGCAAAATCACCTGAGTCGTGAAATGAAGCGCTTCACATTCTCCAGAAGAAGTCTCTGACCTTCTCTTACCTCCTCTTATCTTTAATCACCTTCTCTTACCTTCTTTTGCATTCTCTTACTTCCTCCTACTTTCTCTTACTTTCTCTTGCATTCTCTTATCTTTTCTTACCTTCTCTTACCTTTAATTCTCTTACTTCCTCCCACTTTCTCTTACCTTCTCCGCCCTTCTCTGATCTTTTCTTACCTTCTCTTATCTTCTCTCACCTTCTCTTACCTTTAATCACCTTCTCTTACCTTCTCTTGCATGCTCTTGCATTCTCCTACTTTCTCTTACCTTCTCCTCCCTTCTCTGATCTTTTCTTACCTTCTCTTACCTTCTCATATCTTTTCAGACCTTCGCAGCTTGTGCAGCCGTTGATGGAACCGTTGATTAACTATGTCTCCAGAAAATGTCACCTGCCATCGGCGATTGCCTCTCCCGTCTTCACTGCTAATTAACTGCCTGCCAAGCCTTTCCATCATCTCATAATCTCATCTGTCCACCAAGCATTTTGAGGGGTTCGTAAAGTGCGTTTATTTATAAAAGTTCTCTCTCTGTCTCTCTGTCTGTCTCTCTCTCTCTCTTTCTCTGTCTCTGTCTCTGTCTGTCTGTCTGTCTCTCTCTCTCTCTCTCTCGCTCTTCTCTCTCTCTCTCTCTCTCTCTCTCTCTCTCTCTCTCTCTCTCTCTCTCTCTCTCTCTCTCACACACCCACACACGCGCGCTCGCACACACACACATATGCACCTACTCTTACGCACACCTACTCATACGCACGCACACACACACACACACACACATATATAATTATAGATATATATAATAACCATAACCATAACCATAACCATAAATTTTATTGTTTCCAACAGAAGCAAAGCATACAATCATCACAATTACAGTATGATAGTAGGAAAACAATGGGGATAGAGAACCCTAAAGGGAACAAGTCCCGACTAGTAGGGTCACCCTTACATCATTGTTGTACTCGAGTGGCAGACCGAATAATTTGTTAATTCTGCTATTTTTTAATCCTTAACAAATCTTAACTAGTTAACTAGCACGCACAATATTATTAGAACATACCATTGGCAATCAAATAGGCACGCAATCTACGTTTGAATAGGTGAAAACTAGTTAGGTACCGTATGTCGTTGGGGATACTGTTCCAGATTTTAGGGCCAGCACTTTTAATTGAGAACCTACGGGTGTTAGTGCGGGAGTATATGGGTCTATAATTGGCTGAAGAACGTACAGGATAGGGATTAGATTGAGACGTAGTTTTGAAGTAATTGTTAAATGATGAAGGCAGTTGATTATTTGTATATTTGTGCATAAATTCACTGGTTTGCTGAAAGGTTATTTGCTCAAGTTTTAAGATGTGTGTGTCTTGGAATGCTAGGTCCGTAGGAAGATAGGTAGAAGAGTGCCGAGCTTGGTTGACAATAATGCGGAGAGCTCTGTTTTGGAGGACAATTAATCTTTTTAATCTTGCTGGGTAATTAGAAGCCCATATCATATTACAATAACTAAAATATGGATGGATAATCGAATAGTATAAGCTTATTCGTATATGAGTGGGAAGTAAGTAGGCAACTCTGGATAGTATACCTATACTTTTAGCAATTTTTGAAGAGATATTCTCAATGTGGTCGTTCCATGTTAGGTGTTGATCTACAAAGACGCCAAGAAATTTAACAGAAGTTGCCTGTGGTATAGGAATATCATTTAATGTGATAGTTTCTTTTGGTAAAATTACCTTTTTACGATGAGAACAAAATAGAACATAGTTTGTCTTTTTTATATTAAGAGATAATTTATTTATTCTAAACCAGTCATGTACTTTTTCAAGTTCTTGGTTCATTAATTGGAACAATTTGTCCAGCGATTTGTGTGAAGCGAAAATATTTGTGTCGTCCGCAAATAGCAAAAAGTGCAAAAGTGAGGAAGCATTTGGCAGGTCATTAATAAATAACAGGAAGAGGAGAGGGCCAAGAATCGATCCTTGGGAACACCATATTTTATTAATTTTAATTTAGACAATGAGTTGTTGCACAGGACCTGTTGGTATCTATTACTTAGATAGCTTTGAAACCAGTCTATTGCCGTACCACGTATACCTATATTTGCAAGCTTAGTAAGTAATATTTTATGATCTACCGTATCAAAGGCTTTGCTGATGTCAATAAAGACCCCTAGTGAATATTCGTTGTTGTCGATGGCAGCCGAGATATTGTCTTGAATATTGAGTAGTGACATCATGGTTGAGTGTCCAGGTTGGAATCCATGTTGGGAATCGTAAATGATGTGCTTTTTGCTTACATAGTCAATGAGGTTGATCTATACGGATGAAAGGTCGTTCGTAACTGAATGACTGAATACGTTAAGCAAAAGCAATTGACTTAATTCAATCGTCTGTAAATGGTAACTACACCAAGAGAGGCACCAGTAAGCAGCTGAAGGTTAGAGTTTCAACACCCCAATGACATCCGTATTAATAAAAAAACGCGCTGTTATGAAGTCAGTCACTCATTCCTGAAGGCAACATTTATGTTACGCTAAACTTTTCATGACCATAAGTCTGAAGAATAACTGTTACATTGTCTTGGTGAGAGTCAGTCAAGATGCCCACAAGACGATGGTAACAATCCCATTCCACGGTGTCAGCTACTGCAATACTGATGACGTCACAACCTTGCGCCACATGAAATAATTAGTAAGTAGGATAAAAACACGAAGGCATCTTCAGCATTTCGCTTGATAAGTATGTATGTATAATTAATATGCTTGGTGGTGAGTTGCGCAGGTCTTACGTCGTCCCATGTCATTCCATGGAGGCTGGTTGTCATCAT
>JACEVL010001070.1:112500-122500 GCA_020284085.1 Aporrectodea caliginosa
AAGCTCTTCGTGCAAAACAACACAAGAAAAGACAGGAAAATGTCCAAGTAACCCGAAGAACATTCTGGAATTAAACAAAATCAAAATCTAGCTTTATATCGGAAACGGTAAACGATTGAATTAAGACACCTTTAAAACGTTGCCATCCGATGCTATATAGTAAAAGACGCGTTATCAAACTTGTTATCAGTCTTGCAATCTCGATAGGTCTACCTTGGAGAAAATACAATTATTCCAATCTAACAATTCAGAGCAGTTCAGACAAGTTTTCTACCGACGTCAACGGCCTTTGTTGTCATAAGATGCCGGTGAACTGTTGTCTGCTATTATTCAGAATTCTGGCATTGCCAGTTGGCCAATTTTACCAGCGCCAGACCCATTGCAAAGAGGAGAGCAACATCAACGTATATTTCTACTCTTGCGGGGAATCGAATCATCTACATTTCGGTTGATAGTCCAGCACACGAATCACCAGGCTATCACAAACTAGGGTGTGACTAATTTGGTGCATGTTTTGCCGATTTCCGATTCCGGATAGTTGGACTGATTTTTCGCCGATCCCGAATCCGACCAGATTAATCGGTAATATTCATTTTCATTTGGTTCTAGGCTACTTGTTACTCAAAAGCTCGACTGCCCGCCATTTTGTGGATGCGTCGACTCACAATTTTATTATTTCACACGGACTTTCAATGAAAAAGATTAAAGATAATCGCAGAAGGTCGGCAAAAACAGGTTACTTTTTTATTAATGAAAAAAGAATTGTTTTTCGTCAAAACTTTTTACTTCTTTTGGTATTTGGATCGGTAGTCCTGGGATGCGGCGATTCCGATTAATCGGTCTAGAGCAAAAATCGGCGCAACCCGATTTCCGATTCAGGAATCGATCACACCCTATCACGAACAGATTCATGTGGATCGAAAATATTCCAATTTATGAATTACAGGAGGGGCGAGGAGAGGCATAGCCAGGCAACAATTTTGGGGCGGGTTTCCATTGGACATGGCCGCAGAGTACGAGGTCAGTTTTGAAAAGTTCCGTTTTTTTGTATTTCACATTCAAAATTTTTTCAGCAATTTATTGAGGAAGTGGAGATTGAACCGCTTAACCCCCACCCCTAAATCACCCATGGGGCAAATGTCCCATTCTCCTATAAGTAGTAATTTCAGTTTAACGACAGGCTTGGGACTGGCACTACCAGAAAAAGCCTGCGACCACGTTACTTATGTATGTATTGTATTGTATCTGGGCATTTATAAAGCGCCTCTAGCAGTAATGACTATTCAGTGTGTGCGTATGCGTGTGTGGTGTGTGTGTATGTGTGTGTGTGTGTGTGTGTGTGTGTGTGTGTGTGTGTGTGTGTGTATGTGTGTGTATGTGTGTGTATGTGTGTGTGTGTGTGTGTGTGTGTGTGTGTGTGTGTGTGTGTGTGTGTGTGTGTATGTGTGTGTGTGTGTGTGTGTGTGTGTGTGTGTGTGTGTGTGTGTGTGTGTGTGTGTGTGTGTGTGTGTGTGTGTGTGTGTGTGTGTGTGTGTGTGTGTGTGTGTGTGTGTGTGTGTGTGTGTGTGTGTGTGTGTGTGTGTGTGTGTGTGTGTGTGTGTGTGTGTGTGTGTGTGTGTGTGTGTGTGTGTGTGTGTGTGTGTGTGTGTGTGTGTGTGTGTGTGTGTGTGTGTGGGTATGTTCCTAGTGAGTAAGTGAGTTATTGTTGTGGCTGTTATGTGCTGGATCGCGATTGAGCCGGTGTCTACGTGTTCGTGTTTCTGGTCCCAGGAGAGCCGCGGCGACCATTAGGTAGCAGCGCGTTGTACGACGTGTGCCTTGGAAGCCGTGTCAGTTCGTCGTCCATTCGACAGGGGGCAGTACGTCAATGTTTTCGCACGGACGATCGCCAGATGGTAGCAGCATGGACTGTGAGGGAAATCAACGACGATTTATTTAGACGCTAACGATGCCACGGGGTCTCCACGGAAAATTCCGTCACGGTGGAAGAAAGGGAGGCTGATAGGGCAAGGACGCAGACGCGAAGATATACATATACATACATACATGCATACATGTATATCGTATCGAATCGTGCGTACATACATACATATACATACATACATACATACATAATTATGTACGTACGTACATACTACATACATGCATACATACATACATGCAAAATTATGTACGTCCATAGATACATACATGCATACATATATACAAACATACATACATAACATACATACATATTGACAGACAGACACACAATACAGTGCCTGCTTGCCTGTCTGCCTGCCTGTCTGCCTGCCTACCTGATCTCTGAAAGTAATTACGCGTATAATTGATGCTTCCTGTTGAATACCTTTAAAATGCGTCTCTCCGGTGCTATATATAAGGGCAACTTCCTATAATCGGCAGGTATATACGGGATGTCCGTCCAAACACGTTGCTCGTCGAAGGGTGAAAGGTCGGTCGTTATTAAAGCACTTGAATGCGTTAAACAAAACCAATTGAATCCATTCAATCGTCAAATAACTGGCAACTACACCAAGGGATGCATCAGTAAGCACTTCACTGAATGACATCCGTAATATAATGTAATGTAATGTAATGTAACAAAACATTTATAAAGCGCCACTTAAGAGTCTCTCAGAAGCGTTATTACATTATATTACATTATTACAATAATGTAATATAATATGATAATTATTATAATATGATATAATATTGTATTGTATTTGCAGGTTTATAAAGCGCCCTCACAATAAATATAATATGATGTGTTGCTATATAAGTGAAAGGAGTCGTCAGAAAAATGCTGTCTTTATTTTTTAAACTCAATCACAATGTTCCGTATAAAACGCCTTTAAATCGTACCTTAGCATGCTATAAATACCGGCAAATTCATTGAGTTGATATGATGCCTGTTCTCCTCTGTAACATCAAGCTCGAACACGAGGTTAATCTACGGATGAAAGGTAGATCGTAACCGAAGGACTGAATACGTTAAGCAAAAACAATCGAATGTCACGTATAAAGCCGATTTCCCATTCAATCCTCCAGAATCATGCAATTCGCTGCAGGATTCTGGAGGGATTTCACCTGCCCGATAGCGCATTGGATAACACACTGGCGTAGAGAGCGAGAGGTACCGAGTTCGAGTCCCGTAGTGCGGATATGCTTTGTAGGCTGCTATTAACGCCGTTGTATTGCAGGCTGTCTGTTCTGTTAGTATAGTTAAGATTGTTTCAATTGCATATAGCATGTAAATGTACAGCGCAGTGCGTTTGTCAGGCGCTTAATTAAAGAAAAGATATTATATTATTATTATTTATTATTATCTCTTCGCTGCTTAAAGGCCATTCTCTTTTCACGGGCCTGTCATGCTCATATTATATTATATTATATTATATTATATTAGATTAGTTAAACAGACGAACCTGCCTAGTAAGGCAGATTTATGCAGTGCATATTTTAACGGATTTCGACTGGATGGGACCAGCGGCCTATTTTAACGGGGTTCGTGCATCTGGGACCATAAGTAAGTAGGGGTTCGTGCGCCCGGGACAAGAGTCCAGAAAATTTTATTCAAGAGTCCAGAAAATTTTCTTCATGTCTTCCGCCAAAATTTCTGATGACATTTTTTTGTGCTTTTCCCTCTTTTTTCTCGTATATATGATTATATGATAGTTTAGTAACTATTCGTGCCTGATTTCTTTCGCACAAAAATGCGGCTACACTGACTGATGGGACAAAGTCTCCTACTGTAATTCCAATGTTATTAGAGTATTACCTACGACAAATCACCAAAACTACTGGGGCAAATCCTAAAACTACTGGGACATTTGTCCCAGTAGTTAAGCAGTTAAAATATGCACTGATTGGTTTACATTAGAGCAGTGCTTCCCAAACTTTTTAGCACAGCGACCCAATTTTTAGAACGACAATCTATCACGACCCACATAGCGTAACTGAACAAAAAGGTTTTAAAAAAACCGTAAAAAACATAGGGCCTACACAGTTGCAGCTTTTAGAAATTTAGTTTTTTTCCCGAAAATTGGATTGGCTGGTTTTTCAAATCGGGATTCTTCGTCTCAATATGCCGATGCCATTTGTTCGGGTACATGCCCTCGTTTGCAAGTACTAAGTTAACAGTAAAGAAGGCACTGCGGCTGGGGATCTTCTTGATCTCCATTCCACGAAAATCTGTTTTTTAAGTAGTCGGAATTATATTTTCTCATCACTTTTCTTTGTTTGATTGCTATAAATTCGTTGTTCAAGGTTCCTCTTCATTGATTGCCATTGGTTTTTTGTCAAGCAGTTATCGATAATGCTGAGAAAATAAACTTAGATAAGAAAATACTAAAAAATAAACAATGCGAGTAACGCTAATGGTTAGATATCGTTTTGAAGTTTACGCGCGCACACTGTTGTATCCGATAGAATATGGACGTTCCTAAATATGGTGACCAGAAGTTCTAAAAACCTCTTGCAATGAAAATGTGCTACCATCTAACAACCATACCGTGCGTCTCTCACGCCTCTGTGAAAAAGAGCACGTGGATGGCGGTTCGATTCCCGATGCTGACTTATTTCAGAGATTTAAATCTCGCGCTATCTATAGCACGGTCCTCGCACGGGGACCCTAAATCATAGACTAAATGGCGTGGTGTCCATTAAAACGGGCGAGCGGTGGGTAAGGATCTTATCCGATCAATTCATTGCAAAATGAGCAGGGTCGAGGCCATAACGTTCGCTACAGAAAAAAGCGAACATTTACATTTGAATTTCTCGAGTTACATGTAGATGCGCGCTATCGTGGTCGTTAGATGGGAACACTGAGTTGCGGCCGATTGCCTATCCAAGTTTTCAAAGTGAACGTTGTCGAATCCAGAATCCCGCATATGCATTATGTGTCTTCATTCTTTTACCATTTTGAAATTTTTCTCGTTTTTTCACTTTCCCATTTTTTACGATTTTTATGTCTTTAAAAATCACAGTTCAAACACTTTCGCGACCCGCCAAAAATCGGCTCGCGACCCACCTGTGGGTCGCGACCCACAGTTTGGGAAACGCTGCGGCATCCTCGTCGCCAAATTGTAGTGTTTAACACTTTATTTATTGTTTACTTTATTTGCTGTTTAATAGCCAATCCACATTCCAGTTGTTGACCTCCCTCCCTCTGTCTGACGCGCCACCTATCGTTCACTATTCTTCTTATAGCGCCTTTCCATTATGCATGAATACTACATCCTTCCCCTCTTCAAATGAAACCTTAACTGACTAGTCTAAAACATTAATTGGGCTAGCGCTTAAAAGTCAACAAAGCCAAAGCTGAAAGTCAACTAAACTAATACAGAAAATCAATTGGACTGATGCTGAAAAGTCAACTGAACTGATGCATCCATATATCCTTAATCTATGATGTTAGTCATCTGACACCTGACGGGTTATGTTCAAAAGTCTACCATTGCAGCCAGGATGGCTGACGACGGTTCACTCTTTGGGGGTAACGCCTCGGTTCAGGTGTATCTGCAGAGTTCGGAACAGGTGAGGGATCTTGTGGCTGCCACTCCTCGACTGGTAGAGGTTGAAATGGTGAGGGATCTTGTGGCTGCCACTCCTCGACTGGTAGAGGTTGAAATTCATCTTGCCCGAGTTGTGGTGTGCCATTCCGACTGTGTGGCGCTATCGGTTTTTGGCCCTGCATAGGCCCGACATCCTCCTCCAGTTCGTCGGTTGCGGCTGCTTCCGGCCATATTGGGTTCTTCGTTGGGGTTGATGTCGGACTGTTGAATTGTTTGAAGAAAGATGCGTTTCTGGTAATTCGTTTGCCTTTTCTTTCTACTGTTATCATTGATCCTTTCACGGCGATCACTGTAAATGGGTCGGGGTCAAATGGCGGCATGGTCTTACTCTTTGTAGGTTGTCGGATGAGAACACAGTCTCCTATCGATAGGTCTTTAGCTCTTGCCCTTCTTCTATGATCAGCATAGCACTTCATCCGATCCTTTGATTTTTGATCCCTCTCACCGAGACCAAATTTATCTGCTGTAGTTGCATTATCGCTTTCAGGAAACCTTGTCCGAAATGATTCTGAAAACATCAGATCCGCAGGTGCTTTCTGGAGTGTTGAGTGAGGAGTGGCACGATTAGAGAATAGATTATTAGATTTCAGCCACGCTAGTTGAACTTTCGTTAATTCCCAGGTATTCGCAAGGTGGCGACACTCGACCTCCATACGACGTGAACGTGTTCGGTGCATTGATATCTATGATATAGATCTCGATGGTTCGGTATCGTCGAAATGACTCGCGATACACTTCTATTCACAAGGTGGCTTTGGTTGTCCACAATTCATTAACTCGTTGATATTGAACCTCAAGAGTGCAGGTGATTAAGGTAAGTAAAGACAATGTCTAAAGTTATAAACATACGTGTCTGGTTGTAAAATAGTTATGTGGCGCGATCTTTTTATGACAACAAAGTGAACAAACCACAGTGGCAATGATCCTCTATATTTCTCCCTCTCTTCTCTTCTCCTCTCCTCTCTTCTCTCATCTCGTCTCCTCTTCTCCACACTACTTCTTCTCTTCCCTCTCCTCTCCTTTCATCTCTCATAATCTCTCTCTCTTGCTCTCCTCTCTCACACTCTCCTCTATTCTCTCTCCTCCTCTCCTCTCTCATACTCTCCGCTCTTCTTCTCTTTTCTCCGCTTATCTCTACCCATTTTGCTCTCCTCTCCTCTCTCATATTCCCATCTCTTTTATTCTCCGCTCGAATCCTCTCTGTCCTGAAGTGTCTTTCTCTCGCACCGTCCCCTTCCCTTCCATCTCACGTTACCTTACCTCAGTTTACCCTAAGCCAATTTACCTTTCTTGACTTTACCTCAATTTACCCTACTTAATATAATAATAATAATAATAATAATATAATATAATAATAATACCTCAATTTACATTACTTTAATTTATATTACTTTAATTTACATTACTTTAAATTCCATTACTTTAATTTACATTACTTTAATTTACCTAGCCTTACCTAAACTCATCATGGGACATTCGTAAATTAGGCCTACGATGGCCACACAACATGCCAATCGAGTCCGACCATTCCTCTGCATACGACGGGCAACTGCTTGTAATGGTGAGCTAGGTTGCCCTACAGAACTACACAGTACACACCCCGCCGCGTCTTGACTAAACACCAGACTCTTCTGTCATCACCAAGGACGACAACAACGCCGTTTAATCATGACAACGACAACGACTTCGGTCGATTCTAGGCAGCCGGTTGTGATCACAATTACGATTTGACCTCTTGACCTCTTGACCTCCTCCGTCGACCTTTGGCGCTTATTCGCCCGCATGATGAACCAATCGTCTGCTCGACGAGTAAAGAAAAACCGCACCGAATGAGGTATAAGGTTCTGAGCAGCGGAGATCTTATTATCGTCAGTTTATAGTTTTGACGCTGGGAATAAACGCTGTGGATTTGCTAGTGACTTCATTTTTTGCCTCGGTTTATGTTATTATTATTATTATTGTTACCGTAACCATTATTATTTATTTATTTATTTATTTATTATTATTATCATTAATTATTTATTTATTTATTTATTTATTATAATTATTTATTTATTTACTTATTTATTTAATTATTTATTTATTTATTTATTTATTTATTATTATTATCATCTTTCGTCGTCGTCATCATCATCTTCAAGTATTTACAAATGCGTCTATTCTTAGATTAGAGTCGCCTTTAGTTTTGCGAGAGATTTCAATCAATTAGTTAGCCTACTTCGTGAATCAGTCTTAAAGTTAACCTACGACCGACGTTTTTCATAAGATTTTCGCCATCTTATCTGATGGACCATGAAACATATTGATTGAACTTATTATTATTATTAATCCAATATTTAACGACATCCTATAGCTACAAAGGCTGTTGACGTCTTTAAAGTTGTTGATGTATTTCCGTTCATTTTCTTGTAATGTTCACACATGTTTTTTCTCCTTTCTCGTCTTTGATTCCGTTTCTGATAAGATGCTGACGTATTTAAAGTTTCTGACGATTTAAGTTCATTTTCATATAATTTCTATCAACAGATTTTCTTTTTCTTTTCTTGGCTTTGATTCCGTTTCTGATAAGATGTAGACGTATTTAAAGTTTCTGACGGATTAAGTTCATTTCCGTATAATGTTAATAACTGTTTTCTCCTCAATCTTATTAACAATATTAACAATATTTGATAGATACATATTATTTGATTTGATACATATTAAAGTATTGTATCTCCGTTATGTTTGGCCCATTGGCTCTTTTTATTGTAATTCTTTTTTAACATCTTTTTTTTCCTTTTTTTTTTCCTTTTTCTCCTTTTGTTTTTTCTTTGGTGGCTATTATCAGCTCTTTTTTGGCTATATCAGCTCTTTTTTTGGCTATTTTAGCTCTTTTCAAATATGTTTACAAAGTTATTAACAGTACTTCTTTAAGTTTTCTAAAATAACATGTAATGCTATTTGCAAACAGAAATTCAGCACAGATGTGTAATATATATACATGTATTATATACACATTTTATTTTAACATACATCTATTTACAAGAATGCATGTTAACAATTATTTACATGACAGAATACTTAATTAAACATTTCATTAAACATTTTCCTATGAAACAATGTAATATCATTAGAAAATGCAATGAAATAATGAAATGACCATTAATCACACATATTTTGTGTTTATTGGTATTTTAATCATAAGGAATGTGTTCAACTATATGTTTGTAATAGATTTGATCTGATACTAATATTTATGACAATAATTATAGTATTTTTCCTTTATTAATGATTTTAACAAGATTATATACTGCACTCTGCAAACATCCCACATCAAGCAGAGATTTTAAATTAAATTCTGATTTATAACTATTACATTTATCTTTTAGAATATTTGAAATATTTTCCTTTTTACACTCCAATAGAATATGTTCTATACTTTCCGTAACCTCACATGTATCACATAACCCATTAGGGTGCTTTTTCATTTGAAATAGTTTTTTATTAGTAATGGCAACACCAAGTCTCAATCTACTAATTTGTACTTCTTTATGCCTATATGGATCAGAAAATTTTATATTAGTAGAAACAAGTGGGCATATGGTTTTATAGAAGTTCCCTTGCTTTTCAACGTTATATTCTATTTGCCATTTATTTATTATATAGTCTTTAATAAAAGTATTCATCTCTTGTGATTCTAAGTATTTTGTGGAATTAATATTATCTAAATTGAGTGCTTCCTTTGCTAATTTATCTGCTCTTTCATTACCACTTATGTCTACATGGCTTGGAATCCATGCCATTTTTATTTGATTAGGTTCCAATCTATTCAATTGCATCATTAGTTCGTTAAATAAATTGGGTCGTGAATCAGATTTATTTTTCTTAATAGAAGTAAGTACACTTAGTGAGTCGGATAATATTACATATTGGCAGTTCTTATTATTCTCAGTGTTTAGTATCCATGTTACTGCTTCTTTTATTGCAGTTAACTCTGCTGCATAGATGCTGGATCCATTACATAATCTAAACTTTCTATCTAAATCTATACTTGGAATTGTAAAAGCTGCAGTAACAACTTCGTCTGCCTTTGACCCATCCGTGTAAATAAGTGTTTCTAGTTTATATCCTGATATCATTTGAAGTGCAACTAATTTCAGAAGTTCAGGGTTATCTCTTTTTTTGCTAATCTGCTTTTTGAGACTGATATCTATATCTATTTTGTTATTAGTCCAAGGGGGAATTTGGGGAAAACAGGGTCCAATAAAAGATGTATCAAGAGATGATATGAATTCATTTGTTCTGTAGTGTATAGAATGATTCTTGTTTTGTGGTGTTTTACTGACATCTGTCCAATGTGGTTGGAAATTCATTTGACATGGATGATCTTTATTTCCTAATATTTTAATTCCCATTTTATTGGAATTATACAGTCTTCTCATATGGAG
>JACEVL010001070.1:127500-205000 GCA_020284085.1 Aporrectodea caliginosa
CGCCCTTTGGTCCAACCATCACCTGTACATGAATGGGCAGAACAGAGAAAGACAGACAGACAGACAGGCAGGCGGACGGACGGACAAGCCGAAGCAGACAGATAGACAGACGGGTGGGCGGAAGGACATGCAGAGACAGACAGAGAGACAGGCAGACATACAGACAGACAGACAGCAGTTAGACAGGCAGGCAGACAGACATACATACAGAGGAATACATGAGTAATTGGAAGGAGTGTCCATGTTGTGTTCGTCTGATGCGGTCGGCCCGTTACGGCCTAAGTAGATGTCTGATGGGCTTCGTTACGGTCGACTGACGGCTGCTGAGGAGACTAATCATGCTCATCTCATGCCACATCTGTTTCTATGATTCCAGATCGACTGCTATACTGTACCTCTGCCGCTGAACATCCCGTAATATACCTGCGGTTTTCAAACGTTATTTTAATTGTAACACCAGGTAAAGAAATCGAATGTTGGCGTAATACCTGCAGCAAAGGTCAGATCAAAAACAAGTCCCCTTGTAATTAATTACTATAGGCCTATATTTGGGGATCATCGTAGAACATAGAAAATTTAAAGTAAAAGAAGCGCACTGTTGGCGTAGAATAGAGCTCATCGAAGAAAGATGGACATTGACTCATAGAAAATTACATTTGTTTATTTTTGCGCGTACCACTTAGCGACTCATCGCGTACCACTAGTGGTACGCGTACTAATGTTTGAAAACGGACTAGAGACAGACAGACAGACAGACACAGACACAGACAGACAGAGAGACATGTCTGAGAGACAGAGAAACAGAGACAGACAGACAGACAGACAGACATACATACAGTAAGAAAAGGTACAGAGTACTGCAGACCTTTAAGCTGTAGCCCTGAGAGGCACCGTTGGCGTAAAGTATTAATGACTTCATTTTCTTAGCCTCGGCATATAAGGGCGAATGGCCAGTCCTCTCCCTCGCCTTCTGATCTTCCCACCGACAGTATATATACGACCAGTACACTTATTGTATCAGAACTAGATATAGGGGACGCAGGTGGAGCAGAAGTCCGGAAACAAATGTCTGCCCTGATTGGGATTTGAACCCACGACCTCTCGGTCCACAGTCCATCACGCTAACCACTAGACAAAATTCGTAACGCCTGGAACTTGTTTTAAAGGTCGGGTCAACGAAGGTCCACGTCGGGGTCAGTTCTGGGGTCAGATCTTGAGTAGGGGGTTAATAGAATGGGTCGCATGAACGAAGATGACTCGGCCGAACGCGGGGTGACTAACTGTGAGCACCCCATCAGCAGTTCAGGCGTAAATAATTAACCCCACGATCATTATGTGAAATTATGCCATGAATGGTAAACTAATCAACAGATTTCTAGAGCGCATAAAACATATACGTGTACTAATTGAATCTATGAAATAACTAGATGCACACGTGTTCCTCCTGTTCATCCATTCCTACCTTCCTCCTCCTCCTCTTTCTCCTCCTCTTTCTCCTCTTCCTCCTCCTCCTCCTCCTCCTCTACCTCCTTCTCCTGAGTCCTCCTCCTCGTGAACCTCCTCCTCCTCTTCTTCCTTATCTTCTTCTTCCACCTCCTCCTCCTCTTCTTCCTCCTCCTCTTCTTCTTCCACCTCCTCCTCCTCTTCCTCCTCCTCCTCTACCTCCTTCTCCTGAGTCCTCCTCCTCGTGAACCTCCTCTTCTTCCTTATCTTCTTCTTCCACCTCCTCCTCCTCTTCTTCCTCCTCCTCTTCTTCTTCCACCTCCTCCTCCTCTTCCTCCTCCTCCTCTACCTCCTTCTCCTGAGTCCTCCTCCTCGTGAACCTCCTCTTCTTCCTTATCTTCTTCTTCCACCTCCTCCTCTTCTTCCTCCTCCTCTTCTTCTTCCACCTCCTCCTCCTCTTCCTCCTCCTCCTCTACCTCCTTCTCCTGAGTCCTCCTCCTCGTGAACCTCCTCTTCTTCCTTATCTTCTTCTTCCACCTCCTCCTCCTCTTCTTCCTCCTCCTCTTCTTCTTCCACCTCCTCCTCCTCTTCCTCCTCCTCCTCTACCTCCTTCTCCTGAGTCCTCCTCCTCGTGAACCTCCTCTTCTTCCTTATCTTCTTCTTCCACCTCCTCCTCTCTTCTTCCTCCTCTTCTTCTTCCACCTCCTCCTCCTCTTCCTCCTCCTCCTCTACCTCCTTCTCCTGAGTCCTCCTCCTCGTGAACCTCCTCTTCTTCCTTATCTTCTTCTTCCACCTCCTCCTCCTCTTCTTCCTCCTCTTCCTCCTCCTCCTCTACCTCCTTCCTCCTCCTGAGTCCTCCTCCTCGTGTACCTCCTCCTCTTCTTCCTCCTCTTCTTCTTCCACCTCCTCCTCCTCCTCTTCTTCCTCCTCCCCTCCTTCTCTTCTTCCACCTCCTCCTCCTCTTCTTCCACCTCCTCCTCTTCTTCTTCCTCCCCTCCTCTTCTTCCTCCTCTTCTTCTTCCTCCTCCTTCTCTTCTTCCACCTCCTCCTCCTCCTCTTCTTCCTCCTCCTCCTCCTCCTCTCTTCTTCCTCCTCCTCCTCTTCTTCCTCCTCCTCCTCTTCTTCTGCTACTCATATATTCTTCTTGCTATTCTTCTTCCTGCTATTTTCATCTTCCTCCTCCTCCTCATCCTCCTCCTCATATTTCTTTCAATTCTTTCTTCTGTTCATCATCATATATTCTTCTTTCTATTCTTCTTCATCCTGTTCTTTATCTTCCTCCTCCTCGTGTTCCTCTTCCTCCTCTTCTTCCTTCTCCTCTTCCTCCTCTTCCTCATATATTCATCCTTCTATTTGCTTTCTGTTATTCTTCTTCTTCTTCCTCCTCTTCCTCCTCCTCCTCCTGCTCCTCTTCCTCTTCCTCCTCCTATTCCTCCGTTTCCTTCGTATCACGTGACACATGTATCACGGGGCGATCAGTGACAGGTCGTTCACTCTTACGTTGCCCTCTCTCCCTCTCCAACTCATCTCCTATTCACGACAATGCCCCCGTCCTGTCAACGTTATGTCAACACGTCGTCGACAAAACGCGCCATGTGATACATGGCCCGCGCCGACAGAGGCAGGTGCCCGCCAACGGAACAGACGGCCGAGCAAGTGGCTTTCCAAGGGAGATCAGAGGAAGCGGACCTGCAGTTGACGGGAGCAGTTCTTATTACGAACGGAAACCGGTTTCAGTAATAACTAATGCAGCTAAATCTACGTCGCCACTAAATGAATTTAGCAGAGCCGAGGATGGGAGGATGTAGAGGAGGAGGAGGAGGAGGAGTGAGATGGGAATGACCTAAGGGAGCGGAAATGGTCAGCACCTGGTCAAGAGGAGTTCCGGTCAGGGCAGGAAGATTCTTATGGACGACAGGAAGACAAACTGAACGATACATGGTGAGTGAGGAAATGGAGATGGACAGACAGACAGACGGACAGACAGGCAGACAGACGGACAGACAGACGGACAGACGGTCAAATAAACAGACAGATCGACATACAGACATACATGCAGACGGACAAACAGAAAAGAAGAGAAGGAAGAAGAAAGAATCACCGAAAACGATTTGTAGAGAAATTCTTGTTTACGATACTGTAAGACACACAGATTCGATGATGATGCTGACGATGACGACAATGATGATGACGACGATGACAACGACGATGATGGTGATAATGATGTTAGGGATCCCGTTCCATCATGAGGTATAGAGAAACCCCCTCTGCGAGGATTATGGTCGATATGTCCTCAACGGCCAAGGGAGTGCTTGCAATGGGGCCTCCGTATATGGTACTATAGGCAACGGTCCTGAGGACGGACAGGGGTGAGGCGCGCAGGACGCGGTGGCCAGAGCCTATAGTATAGAGCAGTACCGATATCGCTTTTTGCCGATTATGCCGATACTCCGTATAGCCGATTATTAAATTTCCGATACCGATACCGCATAATATTACCGATACCGCATAATATTATAGCCGATTATTAAACTGCCAATATCAATTATATGAGACTGAATATTTCATTATTTGTTAAGTCAAAATGTTCGGTTCCGAAACATAAACCAGTAATCTATCGTCAGAACTATACGGGTGGACGTTTAAATTAAGTTGGGAAGTTGTTAACGATATGTTTTAATGCGCAAATAATAAGGGACGTAAAACAATAGATGAAACTTTATGAAAAACTTGGAATATGCAGTGATTCAATTAAAATTATAAATTATAACACAATTTTGACATCGGCACCGATTAACCGATTATTTCTGCCGATACCCGATTACACCGATTGTTCTAATAATCGGCCCGATTACGCGTATGGCCGTTTAATCGGTACAGCTCTATACCAGAGTCCGGTTTTTGCTGGATGATCCAAACAGTTTGCTCCCTTGTGCGAATGTGTATACCTGAAAACGTATCCAAAGAAATTCAACGCCGAAAAGTTGTTCCGTCTACAAACAGTGCACTATACAGTAGTTGGTTGCACAACAGTTCAGTGTGTATATGCATGGTTCAATATCCTCGATACACTTCAGTGTTTATACAACACAGTTCAGTCTCTATGCACTACAGCTTGACTTTAAAATTTCTGATCTCCTTTGCAACTTTAAAATTTCTGAACTTCTCTTTTGCCACTTTAAAATCTCTGATCTTCTCGTTTGCAACTTTAAAATTTCTGATCTTCTCATTTGCAACTCTAAAATTTCTGAACTTCTCTTTTGCCACTTTAAAATTTCTGATCTTATCGGTTGCAACTTTAAAATTTCAGATCTTCACGTTTGCAACTTTAAAATTTATGATCTTCTCATTTGCAACTTTAAAATTTCTGAACTTCTCTTTTGCAAATTTAACATTTGAGATCTTCACGTTTGCAACTTTAAAATTTCAGATCTTATTTTCGATCTTCTCGTTTGAAAATTTAAAATTTTCAGATCCTCTTATTTGCCATCTTCTCGTTTGCAACTTTAAAATTTAAGAACAGGTGGTTTTCCATCCTTCACATTTCACACCATGTGGATTGTAAATTTAAAATTTCAGCTTTGCATCGTTTAGCTTTCAGACTTTTAGATATCCCAGTTTGATATGAGGGTACCTTTCTTGAAAAGTTGCTGACTGTGAGTTAAAATGAGATCTTTTAATGGACACATCATTTTTCAAAGTTACATGAACGAGAGAAACTCACAAATTTTAGACCCTGAAACGCAGGCGAACTGGGTAAACTTAAGACTGTAGCTTGTATGGTACCAGTTAAGACGGATCGCTCCTCGAATTTACATGTTTTTAGCTGAAATAACCGAATGAATGAAAGCCTGTACAGGTCTTCTATTAGTTTGGAAAGCTAAAGAGGAAGGGCTATGAGATTGGTAATGTTGCATCTCTTAGGTTGAGCAATGCTATTTTTCTTACTAAACATCCAACTTGCGCCGTTTCAAGTGTTTCAAAAATGAATGTTTTAATCTATTTGCAGCTCGTTCTCTGCTTGTGCACAGAAGAGTGGCAGCGAAGCTGCCACTCTGTTACAGCAGCGGAGGCGGCGGGGCCTCCCCTGATCTTACCAGTATCCATGGGCATGGCCATCGTATACAAGCTAATCGGAACATGTCCAAGTCTTTTAATTTTTGAGTTTATACTGCAAACAGAGTATCAAACTTGAAATTCTCTAAAGCTCAGAAAGAGGTCAACTGAGCGATGAGAACTGAGAGATGGGAAACCTGAAACATTCAACTCTGAAAGATGCGAATGCAAAGTTGTGAAAACGGAAAGATGGAAACCTTTGCAATAGGTTTTAAATTTGCAACTTCAGCACTCGCATCTTTCAGAGTTGAATGTTTCAGGTTTCCCATCTCTCAGTTCTCATCGCTCAGTTGACCTCTTTCTGAGCTTTAGAGAATTTCAAGTTTGATACTCTGTTTGCAGTATAAACTCAAAAATTAAAAGACTTGGACATGTTCCGATTAGCTTGTATACGATGGCCATGCCCATGGATACTGGTAAGATCAGGGGAGGCCCCGCCGCCTCCGCCGCTGTAACAGAGTGGCAGCGAAGCTGCCACTCTTCTGTGCACAAGCAGAGAACGAGCTGCAAATAGATTAAAACATTCATTTTTGAAACACTTGAAACGGCGCAAGTTGGAGGTTTAGTAAGAAAAATAGCATTGCTCAACCTAAGAGATGCAACATTACCAATCTCATAGCCCTTCCTCTTTAGCTTTCCAAACTAATAGAAGACCTGTACAGGCTTTCATTCATTCGGTTATTTCAGCTAAAAACATGTAAATTCGAGGAGCGATCCGTCTTAAATGGTACCATACAAGCTACAGTCTTAAGTTTACCCAGTTCGCCTCCGTTTCAGGGTCTAAAATTTGTGAGTTTCTCTCGTTCATGTAACTTTGAAAAATGATGTGTCCATTAAAAGATCTCATTTTAACTCACAGTCAGCAACTTTTCAAAGAAGACACCCTCATATCAAACTGAGATATCTAAAAGTCTGAAAGCTAAACGATACAAAGCTGAAATTTTAAATTTACAATCCACATGGTGTGAAATGTGAAGGATGGAAAACCACCTGTTCTTAAATTTTAAAGTTGCAAACGAGAAGATGGCAAATAAGACGATCTGAAAATTTTAAATTTTCAAACGAGAAGATCGAAAATAAGATCTGAAATTTTAAAGTTGCAAACGTGAAGATCTCAAATGTTAAATTTGCAAAAGAGAAGTTCAGAAATTTTAAAGTTGCAAATGAGAAGATCATAAATTTTAAAGTTGCAAACGTGAAGATCTGAAATTTTAAAGTTGCAACCGATAAGATCAGAAATTTTAAAGTGGCAAAAGAGAAGTTCAGAAATTTTAAAGTTGAAAATGAGAAGATCAGAAATTTTAAAGTTGCAAACGAGAAGATCAGAAATTTTAAAGTGGCAAAAGAGAAGTTCAGAAATTTTAAAGTTGCAAAGGAGATCAGAAATTTTAAAGTTGTAAGCGAGAAGATCAGAAATTTTAAAGAGGCAATGAAGAAGTACAGAAATTTTAAAGTCGCAAACGAGAAGATCAGAAATTTTACTGATGCAAACATGAAGTTTAGAAATTTTAAAGTCGCAAACGAGAAGATCATAAATTTTAAAGTTGCAATGAAGAAGTTCAGAAATTTTAAAGTCGCAAACACAAAGTTCTCAAATTTTAATGATGCAGACAAGAAGTTTTGAAAACTCCGCTTGCTTTAAAAGCGAAAAGCTTTTTGTGGGCTTTGCAATGTTGAATACCAATAGCTCTCTGTCGTCTTTCAAAGTTATATGTTGACTCAGCCTCCTCACGTCTAGAGAAAAAGCGAGCTCTGTATCTCTTTCTGCTTCTTCGCCACTCTCTGCCTCTCTGCTTCTTAGCCTCGCCGCCAACCTCTCTACAATTAGAAATGCCTAGTCTTCTAAAATGAGAGTCAACTCTGCTCCAGAATGTTTGAAAATTTTAAATTTGGAAAGCACGATGTCTGAAATTTAAAAGATGCAAACTTGAAGTTCTGAAATTTTAAAGTTGCAAACCACACAATCTGAAATCTAGAGGTTTGAAAGCGAGAAGTTCTGAAATCTAAAGGATGGAAAACCACTAGTTCCGACATTTTAAATTTGCAAACGAGAAGTTTTGAAATTAAAATTTTGAAAACCACCAGGTCTGAAATCTAAAAGATGCAAACCAGAATGTCTGAAAATTAAAATTTTGAAAACCACCTGGTCTGAAACCTAAAAGATGCAAACCAGAATGTCTGAAATTTTAAAGTTGGAAAGCACATCGTCTGAAATCTAAAAGATGCAAACCAGAATGTCTGAAAATTTTAAAGTTGCAAAGTACGACCTCTGAAATGTAAAAGATGCAAACTTGAAGTTCTGAAATTTTAAAGTTGCAAACCACACAATCTGAAATCTAGAGGTTTGAAAACGAGAAGTTCTGAGATCTAAAGGATGGAAAACCACTAGTTCCGAAATTTTAAATTTGCAAAGGAGAAGTTTTGAAATTAAAATTTTGAAAACCACCAGGTCTGAAATCTAAAAGATGCAAACCAGAATGTCTGAAAATTAAAATTTTGAAAACCACCTGGTCTGAAACCTAAAAGATGCAAACCAGAATGTCTGAAATTTTAAATTTGGAAAGCACATCGTCTGAAATCTAAAAGATGCAAACCAGAATGTCTGAAAATTTTAAAGTTGCAAACCACACAATCTGAAATCTAAAGGTTTGAAAACGAGAAGTTCTGAAATCTAAATGATGGAAAACCACAAGTTCCGAAATTTTAAATTTGCAAACGAGAAGTTTTGAAATTAAAATTTTGAAAACCACCAGGTCTGAAATCTAAAAGATGCAAACCACACCATCTGAAATGTAAAGGTTTGAAAACCGCACGTTCCGAAATTTTAAAGTTGGAAGCCACAACGTCTGAAATCTAAAAGATGCAAACTTGATGTTCTGAAAATTAAAATTTTGAAAACCATCAGGTCTGAAATCTAAAAGATGCAAACCAGAATGTCTGAAATTTTAAATTTGGAAAGCACGACGTCTGAAATGTAAAAGATGCAAACAAGAAATTCAGAAATTTTAAAGTCGCAAACGATAAGATCAGAAATTTAAAGGATTGAAAACGAGTAGTTCTGAAATTTTAAATTTGCAAACGAGAAGTTCTGAAATGCAAAGGGTGGAAAATTAAAAGTTCTGAAATTTTAAAACGACTCAGCCACCTCATGTCTAGAGAAACCCAAGTTGCTGACTTTAAATTTAAGACACTTGATAATTCTAGATAGCATAGTTTGAGACATACCTAAATGTAAAAGCACGTTTTGCAAAAGTGCTTAGTGAGCATGATAAATAAATGCTAAGAAGTGAAAAGAAAAGCTTGAGCGCACTATTTTCACCCTTTTTCTATAATTCAAGCTAAATACAAGGGCTTGTCAGTGTCTGTAAACTCACTCGACATGAAAATGCATGTTACCCAAATGTGCTTCGTGTGCATAATAAATAATTGATGAGAAGTGAAAAAAAAGGCTTGAGCTCTCTATTTCAAACCCGTTTTCTATAATTCCAGCTAAATGCATGGGCTTGTTGTATAAGAGTACCATACCATTGTGAAAACATACAGTGGTTCGGTGCCCTTGCGAAAATATACAGTGGTTTGGAGCCTTTGCTAAACCATACAGTGGTATGTTGACATTGTTAAAACATACAGTGGTATGGAACCCTTGTGAAAATATACAGTGGTTCGGTGCCATTGCGAAACCATACTGATGTACGGTGCCCTTGTGAAACCCTACAGCGCTACGGTACCCTTGTGAAAACATACAGCGATACGGGTCCCTTGTGAAACCCTACATCGATACGGGTCCCTTGTGAAACCCTACAGCGATACGGGTCCCTTGTGAAACCCTACAGCGCTACGGTGCCCTTGTGAAAACATACAGCGATACGGGTCCCTTGTGAAACCCTACAGCGATACGGGTCTCTTGTGAAACCCTACATCGATACGGGTCCCTTGTGAAACCCTACTGCGCTACGGGTCCCTTGTGAAACCCTACAGCGCTACGGAGCCTTTGTGCTAATTATATGCATGACGTCATAGGTCACGTGGTTGGCGTCGACCAATCAGGATCGACTGAGGTAGAACTCTCCCTTGTATCACTACTATCGTTCACATGTCGCAACAGTCATTGGCAAAGTCAGCAGCAACATATAGACAAATACAGGCATCACTGAATGTAGACGACAGAACATAATAGTCTATGAGTAGGCCTAACAGTTGCGCAATTTCGAAGATGGTTGACCTCATTGACAACTTTGAGCGTTGACAACTTAGAACGAAGGCTTGAGCAAAATGACAACAGCTGAGCTGGAAAAGCAAGAGAAATGTTGGTATCTAACTGATAGCTAATCATTCGGCCGCTGCATACAGTTCGTCGTCAGAGGCATCCAACAGTGTTAAAGGCAACAGAACGCTGAACGTTGCAGCCAACGAACTAAGGCTGCACGAGAAATCGCTATGTAATTTGTCCAGCATTGAGTGCGTATACGCTGTAGGGCCTACAATTATACATAGCCTATTGATTAAATAAATAAATAGTATAGCTTTGAGTGTCGTAATTCGTAGGCAGTTGATGACTCGAAGCAAAGACTCAGAAGGACCTTCTAGTTTTGAATAGGCGCCACGCCATTAATTTTAAGGTCCCCGTTCTTGCCCGAGATTTTTGGATTTCTGAAATAGGCCACCTAGCTTCGGGAAGCGACCTGCATATGATCCTCACGCTCTCTTGCACAGAGGAGCATGAGAAGCAGCCTATGCTCTTACCGATGTAGCTAACTGGGGTTGGTTAAGTTGAATTGATTAGGGCCTACATTCTGAAAGGAAATCCCCTCTGAATGTCTGACCGCCGGGGGCCCTTGTGCTTTGCACAACCTGCACAACCCATTGCTACGCCACTGCTTAAAAGCATCTTTGAATTGTGTCATTTTACTGTAGGCCTAATTGGCTTTTTTAAACCCGTGTGTAGTGGACTTTCTTCATCCTGGGCGGCACCGTATAGGCCTACATCGTCTTATTATAATATTTTCTTTCCCGAAATCCCCAGTTCCCCACTACGACAGACATGGTTGCATATGCCGGTTACATAATTATTCCAGTTCCTCTGTTCCCTGCGCACTTCTGAAAAGTTGCAAGGAGCAGAAGGCATTTTCAAATTTCAGTTGCTTTGCTCTGTACAACACGAACCATTAGGCTAACGACATGATTAATTAAAAATACGACTCGTAACGAAGCGTTCACCTTCTAATATCAATAGATTAATGAACATACGTACACTGCATATTTCCATTTCCCACATAATAAGCAGAGCTTCTCATTTGAAAATAGAAGGCGATCTAAACATCGATCGCGCTGGATTGAGTAGGCGATCGGTGCGCGATCGACCTCGAGAGATTTTGTGTACAGCTTATTTTGTCTATCGTATTCGTATAGTACTATATTATATAGTACTAATCTAGTAGGCCTATCTCAGTTCAGTTCCATTATAATTACTATTGACAGTATTATTAATTAGTTTTCTTATTGCGCCCTTTCAAGGTGATCGACTCAAAAGCGCTGCTAGTCCAGCCACGGCTAAATAAGACAGTCGTTGAGTTATGAAAGACTAATGGTGTGACCGTGTGAACTTTATTCACTAGATGGAGCGCAACAGCCACTCCAGTCCTAGGGCCAGCAACCGAAAACGAGCGCCGTTGTTTGTTATCCGTCCCACACAGGGCTGCCGACAGAAATTCCGGGACCCTAGGCAGAGCAGTCACGGGCCCCTAACTATCCTTAGACTTTATGAGAAAAATATTTTAAAAAACAAACTGAAATAGTAATAGGCCTGGTGCGGATACAACCTTACAAAATTATATTTATATATGCAACTATTGTAGTTAAGTGTCCGTAATATTATATTTTAAAAGGCATAAATCAAAACTTTGTATAACTGATTATAATATTTTTCATAAGTTGATTGCTGGGCCCAGCCCTGGCCCATAAAAGTCGCCGGGCCCCTGGGTTTTTGCGCTCTGCCCCCCTCTCGGCGGGCCTGGTTCCACATCATTCATAGTTGTAATAAGTTTTAACATGCTAGGCCCTACTGCCTACTTGGCTATCTCGACTACATCCACATCGAACGAGTCACCTAATTTCCATGACAGAAACGTGCTAAACTGTAGGCCTACATTATTATTCCACTTCGGCACCGTCGCCGTCATTGTTGCTTTCAATAAGATCCGAAATTAGGTACGTTACGAACTTACAAATGACGTTACGTGGAAGGTGTCCACCGTGTTGTTATGACCAATCATACTGTACGAAATTGGAGCGATCACTCAGTCATTAGGTCACGAAACGCTGCGTTCCGCATGCATTCACCGCCGCCGTAAGTAAGCAAAAATTAAAGTAATGTAAATTAGGTAAATAAAATAATGGTTCCAGTTTCCTCTTGAAGTAAATCGATCGCGCTAGATTTGCGCGATCGATTAATCGATCCACCAGACCCTTGCTAGGCGATCGACCAAGGAGATCGATCGATCGATCGCCTCAAATGAGAAGCCCTGATAATAAGCCTCTCTAAGCAGCAGGCACTGTAGAAATCTTGATATCACGATTACAATAATATAATTACGACAACAATTCAGTCCTCACCAGCAAATGGATCAGACCGCTTTCTTGCACTTTCATACTGTGAAATTTTTTATATAATCGCAACGAAACTGAAGCACCCGATTCTAGAAAGGCAGAAGCTGAGTCGAGCTATGCTGGCAAATACGGCACAACTGCGTTATAAAATAAAGACTAAAAATAATTAGCAGCACTGAGGTGAACTTCGTGTGTTCGTAAATAAGGAAAGAGAAATCTGAAAGAAAAATAAATAGGCAATTCGTATCAAAACTGGAGACTCATTTCGATGGTTGGCGATTACGTGCGAGTAACAGCCAGTGGTTTAGTAATCAAAAACATCTGGGGTGGGAACAATTTCACAAATTATTAAAGTAGGCTACATGAGCGCTGGTCAAAATCTACTGTTAATATGTGGCACACAAAACAGCTGAATTAAAATGATCACACATCTAAACAGGTGTATGCAAAAATAACAGAAAACATATTGTATACAACTCTTCACTTGAGTTTTAAAAATAATTTTGAATAATGTCGAGCCCCAGCATCTTTTCAGCTATTTAGCTCACCGAGTTAAAAGAACTAGGGGGTTGAACCCACTCCCAACAACTGAAACACAGTCAACAACATACAGAAATCCAGATCACTTAATTCCTGTAAATGTCAAGATTATATAACCAGACACAACCAAAGGCCTAACACATATCATTGACAACTGTTAACAGCATAATGATAATTACCGGTAAACTCAGCGTAATGATTACCGGTAACCTCAGCGTAATGATTACCGGTAACCTCAGCGTAATGATTACCGGTAACCTCAGCGTAATGATTACCTGTAACCTCCACACAAATGATCGACAACCATTAACAGCATAACGTTCAACATCAGAAATGATGAGCAGAGTGAGGTACATCGCCATTAAGACACAATATTGGCAAAATTAACAGAGTCGTTTAAAATTAAATCCGAAATGCTTGAACGCTGCAAAACGTAACCAACATTCTCTTAATAAACCAGTTCGATGTTACCAACTACAAGAAATAATTTCAGTCATGGTACAGCTGGATTCGGACACTGTGAAATGAAAGACAAACCATCAGAAAACATTAGTCTAATCACACGACTTCAATAATGCTCATGTCCGCTATTCAAGCATTTCTCGTTGTGGTACCGAACCCCACAGTCACAAAACTGGTAAAATTCTGCAGCGGTCTGGTTTCTGCAAGGACAAGCCTGTTCATGAACTTCGAATCCGCAAGTTCTTTAAAAATTACACTGTTCAAGACACTGAAAAGAAACTAGAGCTATACATTACAGCACATTTGTGAGGTACTTGAAACAAGCTATATCAAGCATTCTTAAATTAGGCAAGATTTTAAGGAAAAATTGGTTGCTATGCAAAAAAAATTCTCAAAATTCAGAGTAGCCCAGAAACACCCAGATCGTCAAATTTAAATTGGTTCTACTACTCTGATTAGTGACCATACTTCCACTCTAAATTGACCATCTAATGATGCTCATTGCAACATGGTAACTACGCTGTTGAGTTGTTGGATGAAGAAACGTTTCACAAATATATAACATTGCCGATATGCAGCTACTTATGGATTTTAAAGACTCTGCAACGGACAAACGACATGTAGAGTAAGTTGGAGTTCTGAAATGATCAGTGAAAAATATTCAAACTCTTTTTTACACTGTATTTAGACTGCATAGAAATTTTAAATACTAGACATACACAACTATACATTGAGTAGCAGTTACTTAAAAATCTTCCAAGTAGCATTATAGTTTATTTTATAAAACACAGAATATACACAAACTATTATGCCTGGTGTGCACCTTAATAATTAACAATTTAATGACGAGCTGCATTGATTTCCCAGTTGATTTTAGTACACTCTCGTCGCTAAAGTGTTAATGCTTTTACTTTCTGACACGGAGAACCAAACAGTTGCAGAAATTCTTGAAAGAAAATGAAACAGTGATTCAATCAAGAGACTGGGACAAAATAGTTTGCTATTCTACTGGCATTTCACACTGAAACCTTTTCCTACAGATTTAACGTCTTACTGAAGCAAATTGTAAGAAGATTGTGGTGTACTAGCAATGTTCTTCTCACAAAGCAAACACTCCCTGCTTAACTAGTGCACCAATAGTTTATTTGTGTACAAAGCAACCCTTGCAGCATGATGGGTCAGAAAAAGGAAGGGTTTCTGGTAGAGTTGATGGCTGCAAATTACCACTGTTTTGGATATAGTGATGATTCAAGATATTTATAATTAAGGATAAATTGCATCTTTAAAAAATGTATGCTCCAGGTAACCATGCACCTGAAAATTTACACAGTATTTTTTATGGCAAATATCTCTGAAGAAGCAATCACGTCAACCACAGGTAATGATAACTTTCCGACAAAGATGGCTTCCTCTAGAAGCCGTCTTTAAGATACTGCTTTACGAGTATGGCTTCCTCTTTAACCAATCTCCCAAGGAGCTTAGCATACGTTATCTGTCTTAAATGGCTTCACTTATTTCGAGGGAAGCCATCTTTTGCAAAACGAAAACACTGCATCATGTATGTATTGCTCTAAGCTAGCAGCTTGCGGAATATTGATCTACTGCTCCACTAAACTGTTACCAACGCTTGATAAAAGCAATCTGTGCAGATTATTATATTTTATGATGCAGCCAGTACATTCAAGATATTGTCTCAATCTCTGCATATATCGGTCTGTCTATATCTCTGTATCAGTACATTTGTGACTATTTCCATTTTCTTCTTCCACCTATTTACCAAAGTCATCACGTTTTCCACATGCAGCCTTTTGTATATCCGATTTCCTAAGACGAGTGCAGAAATAAACCCTAAGAAAGTGCAAGACAGTGGGAGCCGAACATATATAAAAAGATTCACATACCAAATTTATACCAGCGATAAATATCAAAATATCTACAAATCATCGGTAAGACTATTTATGTATAAAGTGGACACAAATGGACAAAGTGGACACAATTCCATAGACCCTTTACACAGTCTCTGAACTTATTGCTATACCTCAACAGAACCTGAAGCAAGAACCCTGTCATTCCTGACCCTTCACATCACCGATCTTCCACGAAAGCAACGTCGCATACTGAACACACAAAGACCGTTAATAAAACGTGTAAAACCGGAACGTCAACATCACAGATCAGCAATATCTAGCGCTGGTATTCTTTTCGATAATCGCAACAAGGATCTTGATCTGCTCCTCGGAGAGTGATACGCGGTCTTCAAGAGAATGTCTCATGATTTTCAACTGGCATTTAGTCTTTACGAGTTGCCGATAGTCAAAATATTCGGTCGCTTTCAGACGTTGCTGGAGGCATTCGGCCAACTGTCTCCGGCGAGTTTCGCTACTTTCCTTTATTGACTGGGCTTCCTTGAACTTTTCGATTAGATTGTCTCGCTTGGAAATCAGCTGCACCTGAAAACATGCAACGTTTATTTAAACAATAGGTAGTTATCTGGTTATCTGATGGAGGAAAAACTTTAGAAATCATCTGTGCAAAGTTGCAAATTTATACATTTTGGCACAGGCATTTAAATCTTATAATCAAAGCACTTTGCAGTGTAGTGTTTTGTTATATTAAGTTGAATAATAAATATTCAAATACTGAAAATTAACCATAACAGATGAGAAGACACTTAGCAACGGCTGAACTGATCTAGCCAGACATTAAGCCTCATAAAATCTGGTTATTGTGACATGTTGCATGTTGACATGTGACATGTTGCACTTTCCAATGCAACTGTGGAATAACGAATATACAATTACAGAACCACATAACATTAACAGACAGTCAGATGATCATTGACAGACAGACAGACAGACAGACAGACAGACAGACACACACACAGACAGACAGACAGACAGACAGACAGTTGTAGACATTAGATTGAGCTCCTTACCTTCTGCTGCTCCTGATCTGAGAAAGAAATCTGATCGAGAGAATTGTCCGTGTTTGCCAGACGACTCGAAAGCATGAGCAGAAGGTGAGTCACTTGGTCAAACTCCTCCAGAGTCGAGCGATATTTGCTGTACTGTCGAGAGTCAACCTTTTCCTTCACAACAGCATCCACCTGCAAGCAAAGGAACAAGATAAAGCCACTTTAGAAACGACGTGATACAAAGTTATCTGGTAATTTCGAGCCATATTCAACGAAAGGCGACAGTGTTCACTCATATATCTTAGTTTTATCTGTAACACTTTAACGATAAGTGCGTACAAAAACTGATTGGGAAACCAGCGTAGCTCGTCATTAAAGTGTTAAATAACAGTAGGAAACTTCTACACTGAAGACAAAACAATAGAATAATCATACATCAGAAGTTACAAAAATCAAAACCGATGTGCAACATGAACGTTTTAAAGTAGACTTTAAGAAAAACCCATAAAATGTGAAAGTCATCTAAGAATTTATTAGTTTTACATAAAGCACTAATCACATGTGGAAAGTCAGTAAAATATGAAGAAGAGAAGTGAATGAATGTATGCTGGTTGGTAACAAAACGGAGTAATGCAAATGACAGAATAAAATAGTTGGTTTTGACAGGTGATTTAAACAACAAAATCAGAAGTCCTCATAAACATTGTGAGTTAAAACTCCTTCGTGACGAAAAAAAGAATGTGTTAGTGACAGAATTTAGGAAAACGTCGTAATGATCGACAGTTGTCTAAAAGAAAAGTCTGAATGAAAAAGAAAACAGATGCACAGTTACGGAGCTTCAGATTCAAGTTACATCCCTATGTGCATTAGAACATGTTGCATTTATCTGTGCATTAGGACACGCTGCATCCCTATGTGCATTAGAACACATTACATCTGTGTGCATCGTAACATGTTACGTCGGTGTGCATTGGAGCATGTTGCAATTCTGTGTGCATTAGAACACTTTGCGTTTCTGTGCGCATTAGAACACATTAATCCCTATGTGCGTTAGAACACATTACATACCTATGTGCATCAGAATACGTTGCATCCTTATATGCATTGGAACATGTTGCAACTGTAAGTGCATCAGAACACATTGCAGAACACTTTTGCATCTGTGTGCATTTTAAGCATCTCTATGTGCATTAGAACATAAGAACAGCCACAATGAAGCAGAGTTCTAAGGTCAACTGTAGAGATCCTGAGTGGCCGGGTTCGATTCCGGGTCGGTCGGTTTATCAGAGATTAATTTCTCGGATCTTTACTGCGGGTGGCTCGGTCGCAATATAAACGTGGAGTACAATACAATACAATACAACACAACACAATATACTGGGGTGCGGTGGTATAGGGGTATGTTCGGTGCCTTGCAGCTGGAGGGTTGCCTCAAAGCCGCTGCGTAGGAACCCTGGGCAAGTCCTTCACTCCAATTGCTCATGCGCTTCGGCGTGAAACTCCGATTCAGCGTCCGCGCAGTAGTCGGGAGCGCCTCTGAATGGGCAATCTGGTATACGGGGCGCTATAACAAGTGTTCAAATACAATACAATACAACTGACACACAATGTCAAATATATCTGAAATAGGTCACTGGTAACTTAATTGATTATTTTCATCAGATTTTTCAAATAAACAACATTATTTAAAAAATACCTAAATGAACAGAATTATACATGATTTTCCATACCAGTTCTTCCAATTCGACTTGTTTCGTGGCCACAGCCTCAAGTTTTTGTTTCCGATGCTTCAGACATTCTAATTTCTTTGTTGCCTTGTCTAATAGCGCTTCCTGCAAACACAAAAATCCCACATACACACATATATATATATATATATATATACAAACATGCATTTGATTTCTGTTCTTTAGTTTCGGTTTCCTCACGTTTCAAATCTCGGCCGAGTCAAATTTGACTACGCGTGTACTTCAAACCAACTCTGTGCAATTTGTATGCGAGTACTTATCTGGGCTAATACACAAAGCCTCCTAATAGCCTCTCATAGGCTCCAATCACGTCTATCTGATAGATCGACCTAATAGGATGTCCTTAGACAGTAGAATTTGTAGCTACCGAGCTTAACAAGTACTTCTGAATATATCACTTAACTCATGGACTGTCAACTAAGAGGTCGGGGTTCAATCCCCGCCAGGGCAGAATCTGTCTCAAGAGTTTTACCACACTTACAGTCTTACACCCCATACTCGACTCAGTTATTATGAGTACAATGAGCGAACACTGTTGGGAGGAAGAACAAAATGAAGTTGCTAGCACTTCCTAACCAGGGCTTCTCGGGGCTAGCTTAAGGGACTGCTCTTCTTCTAATGCTTCACCTAGTTTGACTTGCCAATCATGGCAAACCTACCTACCTACCTGCCTGACTACCTACCTGCCTACCTACCTGCCTGCCTATCTATCTATCTATCTATCTATCTATCTATCTATGAGATTTGTATAGCGCCCCTTCAAGATTACCACTCAGAGGCGCTCTGTAGTTTTTCTAAATTGATACTATTATATCATTATTTCTATCATTATTAGTATCAGCAGTTAGCGACCAATAAAAATAATATCGATCTAACATGTTGTCATTCAGTACAATAATTCTTACAAATCAATATACAGCAAAACGCTATTACAATTATAATACATCTCTTTACTGCCAGCATCTTGACTTGACAGTCAATGGTAGAAGTGAATAACTGAATATATGTATGTACAGAATTGATTTAAATTAAATAAGGACAAATACATTAGAACAATACATTAGAACAATACATTAGAACAATACATTAGAACAATACATTAGAACAATACATTAGAACAATACATTAGAACAAACACATTAGAATAAACACTTTAGTTTCTTTAGATTTTTAAAAGCTTGATCACTGTTTTCCTCCAATATCTTTTCACACAGAAATTTGATCCTTGTTAATTCAATCCATTTTCGTATACTGGCACTAAATAAATGTCCAATTACAGGTACAATCACAATCTAAGTGACGTTGCCATCATTTCTTTTGTTTAAAATCTTAAACAGGCTATTTTTATTGCAGATGGTCACAGATCAACGCTGCAATGCTTGTTAAAGAAATATGATTTGGCAACATATAGCCAGCAGTCTGTCAATGATTTAATTATTGTCCCCACGCACAGACGAGTCACAAGAGGATTTATACTGAAAGATCATAATCATCATCAGTTCCTGACGCCAACCATTTGGCGGCGATGGGTACGAATATATTATCTCCAAGTTGTCCTCGGTCATTTGTCAAGTCCGTTGCTCCCCTTAGTGTCAGTCCAGGTGATGTCATGTCCTCATTTACATTGTCTACCCAGCATAGTCTTGGTCTGCCTTTGAAATATAGTTACCGAAAATGCATTGTTTTGCATGGGAAGAACAACCCTACAGCTGCAGCCCTGCAATGTAGAACGTGCAACAAAACAGCTGTTCAACTGAGCACGTTATCTTACACGCTCTGAAAAGCACTACACTCATAATCACTCACGTGTGACATCCGTCACTGAATCACCATTGCGCCACCAGTTAAGCAAATATGGTTTAGTATTCGTGCTAAAGGCTAACTCATTCATTTTCAATTCGTAGGTGTCACTCCCACGCATCTTTGTCAAGCTGAGCCATTTCTTAATTTATCAGGGAACTCATTGCATGAATAATTGATAAACATTTACATTCTGAGAAATCCCCTTTAGCAGCTAAGTTTATTGGAAAAATCAGTCAGAGATGATAATTGTTATAATTACTGGATAAAAAATCAGGTCACACAACTCACATTACTTAACAGTATATTAAGTACGCCTCATGGATTCTACTTACAATGCATGGTCACTCAAAGCCAAAAAAATTTCTCATTTCAACTGCAAAGGTTTGAGGAAAAATCAGCTTTGTATCTTGATAATTATTGATTTATTTATTGACAAACACACACATATCACATTGATCAGCACCAACAAATGTAACATAAGTATGACAGATACAATCTAGCAGTAACTTAAGCATAACATTGAGACAGATCAATGAGTCAGTTGAAAAGGGTCAAATAGACCCACTTATGATTCGGCCGGCTCATTTACAAAGTTAATACATGAAGTTATTTTGACATAAAGAAATTTGGGAGTGAAACATTGAGTTGATGGTATAGATTATACATGTATAGTGGATGGTGGTATGATAATAAATATATTCTGTTTGACTATGCGCGCATTCAAAATATTTGTAATATTAATAATAATAATAATCATTATTATATTATTATTATTATTATTAACAAATCTCAATAAACCTGAAAACTTTTAATCAGTCCCAGTTTAATAATATGCAAAATAACATATTCTGTGGTCTAAAATGAGTGACAGCACCAAATCTTAAACCTCAGGTGAAATTTATGCAAGTCATGCTGAAATCAAGCAGTTCAGACCATTGACACTGTAGGAACAAATATTTCCTGTCATAGTAATAATAATAATATATAATAATAATCTTAAAACACCATTATGTAAGAAAGATTGTTATTAACCAAAGCTAGAGGGTACGTACCATACGTATTCTATTTTTTGAAAGGTACGTGCGTTTTTTAACGTACCCTATTTTAGGGTACGTAAACAATACAAAAATACGTTAACCATTTATGTTGTCTGTCCAATAGACAACATAAATGAGGACAAAACATCACTTCGACTTGCACTTAGGGGAGCAATGGACTTGACAAATAACCAAGGACAATTATAGAGATTATTTTATTTTCATGGGTATGTGTATGTATACATGCAGGTTTCAAATCACTTTCAATGACGCATACTGTTGACGTCAGATTATACGTAGGCTATGGGTCGCCGAGTAAACCAAAATAAAATTTTCGTGTATGATACGTACCATACGCGTATTCTATTTTTTTAAAGGTACAACCTGGTACATACATATTTTAACGTATTCTATTTTAGGGTACGCGTACCCTCGAGCTCTGTTATAACCTAAAAGACGAAAACCTAAAGTCTTACCTACCCTCAACAAGTCACGGGACATGAAAGATGATTCTGTGGCGTCCCATGTACCAAATTTTCTTTCACCAATGCCCACAAGGATATCATCTTTGAATAACGAGCCGACATAGTCCACGGTTGATCTGTATGTTTCCGGTGGACATAGTAGCCAACTAACACTTTCCTCGTCTTCTTCAAGCATCTTGCAACACACAGCCACGGCGAGGGCTTCGTATTCTTCTTCCTCCGCAGTCATTGAGCTCAACTCCTTGATATCGGTAATAAAATCAGGCCCCATGCAGAGAAGAAAGCTGGAATTTTCAGTAGATTTATCACACTCGCTTGCGGCTGATTCGATTGTGTCCCCATTTTCGTGCAGACTATCGTGCGCTTGAGTAGAATCCTGCGCCAGAGTAATCAAATAAGTCCTGCGCATCATATCTTCATCTAGTGACCGAGTCCTGTTCTCTCTCGAAGGTAGGATGGACTCATCATCCGTTTTTGAACATCTATTATTGTCCGTGATTGATTCGTCATCGGTTACGACTAAATCGGTCATGTGTTCTGACGAAACATTGCTTGACGCACGATCGTTTTGCTCTGCAGATGTTGATTCTGAACTTACGCGATGATCAGATGAAGATCCTGGTAGAATATGTCCTTCTTCACTTCCCTTAGAAATTGATCTTGTAACTGTGACTGTGTTGTCCATGTCGTGATCATTACCGTCTTCAGAATTTTCATCGTCGATTGAACTTCTGCAACGAGTTCTTGGGGCAACGGGAGGAACAGCGTTACCAGCATCTATCGTATGAACTAAGTCTTCATCCAAAGTTTCCAAATGAACACCGGTGTGTAATTCGTCTGAGCTACTGGTACAATCAATGTCATGATCTTCAGTAGTTTTCGTATGAGCAGTATCAACGTCATGGGGATTTTCAGTGGAGTTATGTACATCTTCACCGGTCACATTCATCGAGGTATTTTCAATCTGGTGCATCTTCCGCAGATGGTTGACATTCTCTTCCGAACAAGTAACGGCATCGCCACTTTCTCGACGAAAAACCTCCGGAGTGTCACTGTGGCTGTTTGATGTAGAATTTCCAAGCAGGGCTTCGTTGCTTCCAAGTTTTCTGCTCGTCGTCAAGTTAGAACTGCTGTCAAGTGTCACGGCGTTGTTCTGATATGCGGTTCTCTCACGTTTGTCATCTGCATGACTCTGCTCGCGACTTACGTTAACCAGTTTCGGCTTTGACTTTCGAGGCACCGGTTTGGGAAGAACTTTCGGAGCCAATTTGTGTTTCTCGCCGATTTGATTGTCGCTAGATGTCGATCGACCGAGCTGGCCCTGGAAACTGTTACTCGGATTCGAGACTGAAGAAACTGTGACATTGCTGCCAAAAAACACGTTTTCGTCGAGACTTTCAGTCCTAACAGGTGAGTCAATTAGATTTTGTTGTGACTCTTTAAACGAACTGTTCATTCTGCGTTTCGTGCGATCGCTAGCTTTTGGAGGAATATCAGTTTTTGACGATTTCGTTTCGACCTCTGGTGTCGCATCACTTCTGTGCTTTGGAGGCGGTTTCTTCGGTTCCTTGACCGGACGTCCAGCGCCTCCAAAGGCCCAGGGAGCTATTGGCTTCTCCTTGGCGGATTTTTGGAGATTTTCCTTCAACTTAGCAACAGAGACAATGTGTTCTGACCCATCATTTGCTCCATCTGAATCACTGGCTTCGTGAATTTTGGAGCTACTCTCGGAGTCTGACGACGCACTCTTGACGGAATCCGAAGTCTTTCCCAGAGTTTGTCGGAGAAGCGCGACTTTGGATTTCGTCATAACTGGCGGCCTGTTCTCGTTACCGATTCCTGCGCTCGAATCGCGTCGTTCGAAGTTTGCGACAAATGCCCGAACACACGGACTGCGACCATCGTCCACAGCCGTCGGATTATTTTCCATGTCACTCATTGGTGTGTATCCAGTTAAACCATATCTTTGTTCTTCAAAACTGCTTACACCATTTTCAGGTCTCACTCAGAGAGAAAGTCTTTGCGATTCGTTAGTCAAAGATCACTTTAAAACCGCTTATATGGGTTTATGCACTATCCAAGATCGCCTATATCCACAGATTTGTAATCTGTAACAAATATCAAAAAAATATTTAAAACAAATCCAATCAGAGAAATATGGAAATGAGATAACACCAAGGAATACACGCAGTTATATTCACAGTGCTAAAATCATTTCCAAATAACCGATATTTTCGTTCTCTCAGATACAATGTCATCTAACGAGAATAATACAACGTTAAATGCATTGACATCGGAACAAGTAGGCTTATACCTTTAATTTTGCGCAAAGCAATGTATCGTCCTATCGGATTTCTCTTAAGTGTTTTGCACTGTACGCTCCTATTTCCACTTAATTTAATTTCTTTTAGCTAATAATGCTGCATTCTAATGACATGTATTGTTGAGCAATTTGCTCCATAAAGTCTGACCAACACTCTCATGAAAAGCCTATCAAACTCTGCATAATGGCAGTGGCCCAGTTCTTCAAGTACACTTGTATGGTCTTAGATTTACATCTCGAGTGTGTACGAGTACAATATCTTCATAAATATGCAGACTACACTTTGAAGTACTTAGTGAGTGCTTCATAATGTCACAATCATTGTAATATCGGAACGTTCAAAAGCGCCACATAAAAGCTAAGCATAGGGCAACAAAAGCATTGCATCAAGTGAGAAGGGTTGTCGAAAGATAACAAGTTAAGAACAAAGTGCCCGGAGACCAGAGAGAGGAGATATTACGGTTGGCCCTTTTAATTCGTAATTAAAATGGTGACTGAAAATATTAAAACCAGTAGATAACTTAACTCACACAAAAATCACGGCTAGCTTATAGCCTACAATCGGGGGGCTGAAGGATATAGTGCGTAAGTTAACTGGCGTCGTGAGTGTCTGTTATAGTCAGCTTAGGCGTCGTGAGGGTCGGTTAGGGTCAGGGTTAGGATTAGTGTCGTCATTAGAAAACCTGGTAATGTCCGGCGTTCGCGCAGCATGCCCAAAGATACTGTATAATCCTTCAGCCCACGATACTATAAGTTTGCCAAAAGCACATTGACTACCACAGCTGAATAAATAAGACAGTAAATAGGACTACTTTTTGGGGTGCGTAAGTCTACTGGCCTTTGTCCCATTTACTGTCACTTGGGACTTTGTCTAATGAGGGTACCAGCATCGGAAATATTAATCAACTCTACTCACTCACCCTATTTTCAGCACACCCTGTCTCCCGCCACAATCATTTTTAAAACCCGTTATAACCCAAAATAAAATCATTATTTCTACACACGATCTCGCTCGTCACGAACACAATTTTCTCACACACACGTTTTAACTTAATTAAATTAACTTAACAAAAACAACAACAACAGTTTCTACAAATTTAACTTCTCCAAAAACCTAATCAAACGTCGACACATTTCAAATCAACCCAGTAATTGCTTCCGCCAATGCATTCAAATCAACACAGTCCTCCCCCGACAAACTTCCACCAAGCCCCAGGTGTAACGCACACTCGACAACATACCATCACTTGTTTGTTACCTGTTTCTTCCGTGACTAAAACGGCGTTACGTAGATAAGATACGGGATGTAGTTCTTACTATAATTCGTCGTATTAGTAGCTAATAATTATTAGTAGGCTACTTCGATCCGGTTCTGGCTGTGCAATCTTGTCTAACCGTCTACACAACATTCGTATGAATCATTCGACCTGCTACAACAACGGCGGCCACACTCGCTGTACGCCCGTGACCCAAACAATGCGCTGTAACGAACACGCTCTCGTCGATGCACACAACATACGCTACAGATATATATTCATAGATGCAAGACATACGCCTGAGCTCCATGCGACATGGCCAGAGCACTTGCTGGGCTGGCTACACTGCGCGCCGTATTAATGATGCGTATAAAGAGTGTGTGTGTGGGGGGTGGTGGTGGTGTGTGTGTGTGTGTGTGTACGTATGTGCGTGTACGAGTGTGTTTGTGTGACAGACAGACAGACAGACACACAGACAGGCAGACAGACTGACTGACTGACTGACTGACTGACTGACTGACTGACAGACTGACTGACTGACTGACTGACTGACTGACTGACTGACTGACTGACTGACTGACTGACTGACTGACACTCACTGGCAAAGAGTGAGACATATACAGAGAGAAGGACAGAACAATAATAATTATTATTCGTTTATTAATTCAAACTGACAGTTAGGCACGCAGTAAGATTACATGATATAGTATCGTAACAGATGATAACACGTTTAACAGGAGTCGAATAATTAGCAGATGCAGAAATGAACAGAGGCAGAGAGAATGAGAGAGAGACAAACAGAGAGAGAGAGAGACAGAGAGAGACTGAGAGACAGAGACAGACGGAGACACACAGACAGAGAGACAGTCTGAGACAGAGAGAGACAGACACAGACAGAGAGCGACAGAAAGAGAGAGAGAGTAGGACAGCGACATACAGAGGCAGAGAGAACGACAGAGAGACAGAGAGATATACATCGAGAGACAGACAGACAGACAGACAGACAGAGACAGACAGAGGCAGACAGAGGCAGACAGAGGCAGACAGAGACAGACATGATTATGGCTGTGATTGCGTCTGCGTTCCACAGCGGCCGTTAAAACCTTTAGCCACTGGCAATGACTATTAATAAAACACAAAAAACTTCGTTTAAGCGTTGAATCAAGTTAAGCGAGGCAGCCGCTGCCTATCTGGATTGGCAAAGCAGCTACAAGTAGGAAACGCTGAGTCAGGCCATATAGGGCTCCACCAAGAAGGCCAGAGGAAGGAAGCGGAGAGGGAGACAGTGGAGGAGAGGAAACGGGAAACACGGGCGACTCCCCTACAACAGTATCTTTTATCATCCGTCAAAATGCGGATGCCCCACCTCAAATCTGAATCTGACAGGTGTGTAAGTAAGATGAAACAAGACTACGCCCCGCACGGTCTTTTGAACAATCCCCGCTAAGACAAGGGAAACCCTTCAGGGCAAAAATCAATATTTAGCCCTAGAGCAAATACTCCACACTTTGCGGTGCGGTCGCCTGCGGAAAACACTTGCGATGAAGTAGGCTGCTGAATCAATAGACTCAGCGAAACTGGGTCAAGTTGAGTGAAAGGTCAAGATGCTCGCTGAAACTGGGTCAGGTAAGGAAACAGATGGCGCGGTAAGACACAAAGAAGGGAAGACTGCGAGGGGGAACCGGAGAGGGAGTTATGGACTGGGTAGGGCAGGTGAGTTTGAGCAAGGGAAGTAGAAAGAGGAAGGTGATTATAATTATTGTAATTTGTCGACTTAATATGCACAGACTGTTAAGGGGTATAGGTTACGAGTTACTTGACTCTTGACCTTACTGGGGCTAATGTATTCTTATCAGAATATACGTCGGATCCCTCCCTCTTCGCCTCATCATCATCATAATCATCATCACCATCCTCAATGTCGTCGTCATCAACATCATCATCGTCATAGTCATGATCATCGTCGTCATCATCATGATCATGATCATGATCATCATCATCATCATTTTCATCGCCATCGTCATAGTCATCATCATCACCACCACCACCACCACCACCACCATCATCATCATCATCATCATCATCACCACCACCACCACCACCACCACCACCATCATCATCATCATCACCACCACCACCACCACCACCACCACCACCACCATCATCACCACCACCACCACCACCACCACCACCACCACCACCATCATCATCATCATCATCATCATCATCATCATCATCATCACCACCACCACCACCACTACCACCACCATCATCATCATCATCATCATCATCATCATCATCATCATCATCATCCTCAACATCACCACCACCACCACCACTACCACCACCATCATCATCATCATCATCATCATCATCATCATCATCATCATCATCATCATCATCATCAGCGTCGCTGTCATCTCCTAAATCGTACAACCACCACCGCCATTATTATCAACGCCACTTACATCACCACCACCACCAGCTGCGCCACTGTGGTTATCATCATCATCCGTGCATTGCTTTTCCAGTAGCTCTGATCATTATGGACTCAAGTAGTCGCATTTAACTGTATGGCAGCCTGCAAGGCCTCCATCTGTCCTACTGCTCAAGTCAGGGAGACCTGAGAGTTCTATTTCAGTCATGAGAGGAAAGTGCACATGTATGGTAACGATTACAGCCTGTGAGACTGATACCGTTTTTTAACCGATTATATCTCGCTATCCTGCATATAGGCCTAGCTGTATTTATTCCAAGGTCGCCTAGTCTTCTATAATATAATGGGCTTCAGTAGGCCTATAACTAAATGTATATTATAGCCTAATGGGCTCGGAAAGCAAAACGGCGGCTAATCAAAGCTATCAGCATGATTCGAAATAAGCTGGGCTTGTCAGTCGGGTCGGCATGCATGGGCCGAATTCGAAAACGAATAACGTAGGCCTATTAGTCACACGCTTTAAGTCCGGACATTAAGTTCATAAAGAATAGTGAAAGAGAAGTGTCATTATTAATTGCTAAAGACAGATTGTTATCATTACTATGATTGGCAATTAATTAGCAACATCTTTGACGCTGGTGTGGTATTCACAAGGCATCAAACGCTGGCGCAACAAAATTATAAATGAGCCCTTATTTTATAAAGATCCTCTGTTAAACAGGAAGCCAATGCTGAGATTTATATATAATATTCGTTTATTACTTCAAACTGACAAGTACGCAGTAAGATTACACGATACTAGTAACAGATGATAACAAGTTAAATAGAAGTCAAATTTAACTGTATGGCAGCCTGCAAGGCGTCCATCTGCCCTACTGCTCATTTTACAGTTGCCCCTAGGGAGTCAAAGGCTGAGTCAACTTTATGGGGCTTGCGGGTATCGCACCTGCGTCCTTCTGATTTTCGTGCCAGCGTGTTACCATTCAACCATCTCCCAACCCCCCAATGGTCATTATGACGGATCAGTTGTGGTTATGGCCAAAGTGCAGCAGAACTCATCAGTTTTTGAGTGTTTCACTTTGTGATATAGGTAGGAAGCCAATAACAATAATCGAGACGACTGGAGAGCAATGCTGAGATATAATTATTTGAAGCCATAGAAATATCACAAAGGATGAATGGATGGATGGATGGGCGTATGGATTGATGGATGGATGGAGAGAGGGATACATGATGGATGAATGGATGAATTGATGGATGGATGGATGGATGGATGGATGGATGGATGGATGGATGGATGGATGGATGGATGGATGGATGGATGGATGGATGGATGGATGGATGGATGGATGGATGGATGGATGGATGGATGGATGGATGGATGGATTGATGGATGGATGGATTAACAGGCAGTGTGATTCTCGTTAACGATAGCGGTATAACGAAAATGTTCGTTAACGAAAATAGAATGATTTCGTTAACGATAGCTATAACTGTAACTAAAATATCATTAACTACAACTATGACTATAAATCGAAAATAACCCGAAGAGAAAGACAGTAGGCTACTATGGCGGACAGAAATAGACAGACATATAATTATGTCTAAAAGCGACAGACGGCCTAACAAGACACATCAACAGCTTCTAGAGTCTAGACTGAGATCTATTTGCATATACGTACAACCGTTTGAATGCGACCGAGCGAATAATAAGACGTGTCCCATCCTCGCCTGCAGGCTGCAGCCGCAGGAGTCTTTGTCATCACTTGCGAGATCAATCAAGCCATCTTCTCGTCTCTCTCTATCTCTTTCTCTCTGTCTGTCTGTCTGTCTCTGAGTCTGTCTGTGTCTGTCTGTGTCTGTCTGTCTGTGTCTGTGTCTGTCTGTGTCTGTCTGTGTCTGTCTGTGTCTGTCTGTGTCTGTATGTGTCTGTCTGTCTGTCTCTCTCTCTCTTTCTCTCGTCTCTCTTTGTCCTATTACGTAACGGTTCATCATCCTATCAGTCTGAGGTCCTCCTTCTTCGCTCTGCCTATAGTTGCAGGTTTCTTATAGTGTTTGTGTGCGTCTGTGTCGATGTGCGCGTGTCTCCCTGTCTGTCTTTCTGTTTGTCTGTCTATCTGTCTGTCTGTGTCCGTTTGTCTGTCTGTGTGCGTCTCTCTGTCCGTCTCTCTGTCTCTGTCTGCCTATCTGTGTCTGTCTGTCTATCTATCTATCTGTCTGTCTCTGTCTCTCTGTCAGTCTGGGTATGCATGTATGGATGTGTGTCTGTATGTACGTATACCTGTCTGTGTGTCCTTAAGTTACCCTGTACTCGGGCCTGTAGTCCATTCGAAGCATTAGCAGTGAAGGTGGCAAGCAGTCGAAGCGCCATCCCTCTGATTCATCGCCCGCTGTCGACTGCCTTGCTTGGCACCGCATCTGGACCATCATAATCCGCGCTCAGGCGACTGAGATGCAACGGTTGCTGAAGCTTCTGCTGCTGGCGTTGGATGGAACCATTCCCATAATACTGAGATGGAATATTTAATCAGTTGCCTTACTGTAAAGTTACTGTCGATGGGAGGATGCTGCTGATGATGATGAGGGCGACAACGATGAGGAGAGGGACGAGGAAGAGGAAGGCGGCGAAGGAGATGATGATAAAGATGATGATGATGAGAAGGAGAAGGGATGCTGAGGATAAGAACAGCGACAGATCCGAAGTGTGTCTATGTATATATACATGTGTAGGGATGTATGTATGTATGTATGTATGTATGTAGTGTATATATGTATGTACGCATGTATGTATGTATGTATGCATTTGTATGTGTGTATGTATGTATGCTTGTATGCATGTATCTGTGTATGCGTGAGTGTATGTATGTACGTATTTATGTGTTCATCTATGTATGCGTGTATGTATGGGTGTGTATGTATGCTGTATGTGTGCATGTATATGTATAGGCATGTATGTTACAATGTATGTATTGTATGTAAGTTTGTATGTATGTATGGGTAATGGGTATGTATGTATGTATGCATGCATTTGCTATGTATGTCATAGGATTGACCTGAAGTGCCTCAAAAGTTCCACAGGGAAACGTTTTGGGCCCGCAGTGGAAAGTTCCGGCTTCCTATATATAATGAACCAATTCGTACAGATGCAATTAGCGTTTAAGCACCGAGATAAGAAACTTCTTAAACTGAGTCATGACCGACGGCTAATTCGGGCAAAAAGACCAGAGTCACAAAGAAGAACAGTGATCAGCCAATGGATTGGATGTCAGCCTAAGTGCTGCTGCACCAGGCAGGCTACTGGCCGCTGGGGCGGTTCACAGCTGGTCTACGCTTGAAGTCGCTGTAAGGGTTATTGTGATTAAGGGTTAGGAGTTTATCGCTCTACCAATCTGTGTGTGTGTATGTATGCATGTATGTGCGCATGTATATATGCATGTATGTATGTATGTATGTGTGCACAGGGCTGACGACAGAAATTCCTGGCCCATAGGAGAGCACTCACGGTTCCATAAACTATCTTTACGTTTTATGAGAAAAATAAAAACAAATAGAAATAGCAAAAGTCCGGGTACGCCCGTACGACATCATATTATTATATAGGGCTACAACTATAAGTGTAGTTAAGTGTCATTAGTATAATATTTAAAAAGGCATAAATCCTAAACTTTGCACAGTATAACTGATTATAATATTTTTTATAAGTTGATTGTGGCCCAGCTCGGGCCCCTAAAAGTCGCAGGGACTCTGGGCATTTGCCTCCCCTGCTACCTCTCGACGGGCTTGTGCATGTGTAGGCTACGTATAGGCCTACATATATGTATTTATGTTATGTATCCATATATCGAACTGCCTGCCTATTTATCTATCAATCTGTCTGTCTGTCTGTCTGTCCGTCCGTCCGTCCGTCCGTCCGTCCGTCCGTCCGTCCGTCCGTCCGTCCGTCCGTCCGTCCGTCCGTCCGTCCGTCCGTCCGTCCGTCCGTCCGTCCGTCCGTCCGTCCGTCCGTCCGTCCGTCCATCCATCCATCCATCCATCCATCCATCCATCCATCCATCCATCCATCCATCTATCCATGTATCAGGTCAGGACATGAGCTCGTCCAGATAATGTGTGTCATCATCATCATGACGCTATGCGAGTCTTGAAATTTATCCGATAAGGAGTCTTAGCATCTAAGCTGACCCAGCAACCTGGATCTTGTGAACTTCATTTGATTTTTATAGCGCCGGCGAATTCTGTTCATCTGACGAAACTTTTATGCAGAACTGAGACATTTCTGAGATTTACAATACAAATTTCTTAATCGTAATCGTTATCGTAATCGTACATTCCAAACTTCTAAAACGTCACTCGAAAGCCAAGCGCAGGGGATCAGCTTATTCACGAGCGCTGCGTCTAGTCAGAGGGGTTCCAAAGGGAAGCCAAAGGAGGTCCGAGTAGTAGTAGTTTCAGTTTAACGACTCTGTGTGATAACAAAGATCATTAGCGCCGCCCTCCTCCTCTACCAGGCTTGGGACTGGCACTGCCAGAGTGCGAGCAGTGGCGGAGTTAAGGACGTCCGAGTCCGGTGTCCAGAGGTCCAGATCAAGAGAGGAGGCAGAGCAGCTGCTAAAGCGGGTGTCGTTTAGGTCGAGAAACTCACATAAGAGCTTATAAGAAACTCACCCCAGCGGTCATGCTGATAAGGCTCCGAGAAACGGGCTGAGGCGCATGCATGGAACAGTTAGTCCTGTGTAGTTCCGTGGGTTCCATTTGACCCACTGCATCTCGTGGAGTCTAATATTAGCATCTCTGCATGAGAGCCAACAGCTGCTGCTGCTGCTGCTGCTGCTGCGGGCCATGCAAGCATCCTGCCTCAACAGCGAGTGAGTCATCGGAGATAAAGTGGGTTGCTGCAGCTGATAGAGAATGACCCCTATTTAGGTCAATTTACACAGACGCAGGCACACACAAAATCATATTACATAAACAGTAATTAACATTATATATAACTATATATATATATATATATATATATACATAAACAAGTATGAACATACACAAGCAAATGCATAGGACTATATATATTATACATATTATATTTACATATATAATATATATACGTACACAACTACACATGCACACACATCACATAGTTACATTATACTGTTACATTAAAAGCTTAGTTCATTCATTCATTCGTTCATTCGTTCATTCATTCATTCGTTAATTCATTCATTCATTCGTTTATTCATTCATTCATTCATTCGTTAATTCATTCATTCATTCGTTCATTCGTTCATTCATCCATTCATCCATTCATTCATTCATTCTTTCATTCATTCTTTCATTCATTCATTCGTTCGTTCGTTCATTCATTCATTCATTCATCCATTCATCCATCCATCCATCCATCCATTCATTCATTCATTCATTCATTCATTCATTCATTCATTCATTCATTCATTCATTCATCCATTCATCCATTTCATTCATCCATCCATCCATTCATTCATTCATTCATTCATTCATTCGTAGCAGTTATAAAGCGCCTCTCAAAGATGCCTACTCAGAGAGGCTCCCAAGTCTCAACCCAACTCCGGCAATAAAGAGCAGTTTTCAAGTGAATATAAGAAACCTATAACACAGAATAAGTCTGGAGTTTACACGTTCGAAACGCAATCGCATAGTAGAGTGGTTAGCGTGCTGGAAGGTCAACCGAGAGAGAGGTCGGGGTTCAAAATTTCAAATGTCATCAAGGGCAGAATTTGTTTCAAGATTTCTGCTCCAATTGCGCCCTCTAGCCAACTCAGCTATAATGAGTACACTGACCGTACACTGTCGGTGGGAAGATGAGACGGCGAGAGAGGACTGGCCACCGGCCCTCATATGCCGAGGCTAAGAAAATGAAGTCGCTAACACTTCATACCCATGGCTGCCTCTCCTGCTAGCCAAAGGGACTGCTCATTTTTTCTTATTATGTAATTCGTATTCGTATTATGATCACGTGCTCTAATGCATATTCATCGTGTCATTATAGACTACATTAGAATTAGGACAACAGTTACTAGTCCTAGTTATTTATCAGTGGCGTGATTCATTGGTCAATCTCTAGTCTTATCGAATTCTTTACAAACAACGCGTTTCCCAGCATTAAATTTTATATGACCTTCCCGGCGATAAGTGGTTTATTTCGAGTTTGTGATATGTAGCCCGCAATAGAGGAAGAAGAAATCGGAAATGCTATTTAGGGCCTATGCCACCACACCCCTCCCAGATAAGTAAATGATATCTGAACGTCCTGAAAACATTGCCTGCTAATTTAGGCTGAGTTAGGCCCGAATATGAAACCAATCTCAGCTGAAATTCTATCAGCACACGTGGTGTTTATTGGTGGAGCCTACAGCTTTCTACAGACCATAATTGTGCATCCGTTAGCTGAATTAGTGCAAAACGCTTTCAGGCCCATATTGTTTCAGTGGAGTCTGGTCACCACTCATCACCACTTTTAAAAGTGTTTCTGATAGTCAACACCACTTTTAAAAGTGTTGGTGATAGTCACCACCACTTTAAAAGTTTCGTTGATAGTCGCCACCACTTTTAAAAGTGTGGTGATAGTCACCAACACCCTTTGGCCCTGTGCCGAAATATATTTTGCGACATGACACCGTTATTTTGATTTGAAGCAAATTATATTATTATTATTATTATTATTATTATTATTATTATTATTATTATTATTATTATTATTATTATTATCATCATCATCATCATCATCATCATCATCATCATCATCATCATTATGCTGGCATGGAATTAGTCTGTATCTGGAGTATCTTCCAATGGTAGGCCTATATCCATTCTGTGGGGGATTTGAACCATGACCTTTCCGTCTTCAGTCTAGCACGCTAAGCGCTATAGACTATCGCACATCCACCCTCGTAGGGCACCCAACTACAAACCGAAACTCTCACTAACGACATGTGCACCCATAGGCTTTACACGCACCTCATAACACCCGTATGTAAACACCCATAATATACTATAGGGCCTACATATCGCCAACCATAGATCCGCCACTGTTCGCTTTCAGACAGTGCCAGTCCCAAGCCTGGATAAAGGAGGAGGGCGACGCTAGTGGCCTTTGTTACCACACAGCCAGTCGTTAAAAAGGAAATATAGCCTAGGCCTACACGTAGTTTCAAATATAGGCCTACATAGTGAGGGCATTTACGTCTAAATAATAAATATTATTATAATCGGCAGAACTGATGCCCGTACTTTAGAAGTTCGCGTCTGTGCTATAGATAGATGCCTTCCATAATTATCAGATGGTTAGGTCTTTGTGTATGTAGGCCTACAGGAGGCCTACATTATGCTTGTATACTGTAGATCCTGTTTGTGAAACTAGAACGGGCACAGAATTCCAGAGTTATGTGTACACCGGGTAGGTCGTCTATTTTGGCTGCTGGGGTCAACCTATGGGTCTTTTAGACGGGGAATGCGCCATGTAGCCTATCTCGTATGCAGGGAGGTCGGTTTGTTCGGGTGGCCCTTCGTCGAAGGAGGTGTAGACCTGGGAAGGAAAGGATCGAGATTCGGCGGCTGAGTTAGAGAAGGAGGAGGGGAAGGAGTAGGAGGGGAAGGAGGAGGAGGAGGAGAAGGAGAAGCAGAAGGAGAAGCAGAAGCAGGAGAAGGAGAAGGAAAATGAAAAGGAGAAGGAACAGGAGAAGGAGAAGGAGAAGGAAAAGGAGAATGAAAAGGAGAAGGAAACTGAAAAGGAGAAGGAAAATGAAAAGGAGAAGGAAAATGAAAAGGAGAAGGAACAGGAGAAGGAGAAGGAGAAGGAGAAGGAGAAGGAGAAGAAGGAGAAGGAGAAGGAGAAGGACAAGGAAAAGGAAAATGAGAAGGAGAAGGTGGAGGAGGAGGAGGAGGAGAAGAAGAAGCAGGTGAAGGAGAAGAAGGATGAGGAGGAGGAGAGGAGGAAGAGGAGAAAGAAGAGGTGGGTCTTTTGTTGCACTTATCTTCTGTCGATTAGTCATGGCGGGTGGTCTCGTATACCTATGAAGCGGATGTCTGTGTATGCTTATCTGCATGTCTGCCCATTTATCTGTTGTCTGGGTCTGTCTGCCACTAATGTCTGGGTGCATATACACATATACATATACATGTATATTGAAATTGAATTGATGAAAATGTTATATAGTTTCCGTGGAAGCTGGATTGATTAAGAAAATGTCCTTGTGTAAGTAAACGTTGGATCGATGCTCAAACTATATGCTACAATAAATGAAACCTTCGGACTATCGAACCTTCGGACTATCGAACCTTCGGACTATCGAACCTTCGGACTATCGAACCTTCGGACTATCGAACCTTCGGACTATCGAACCTTCGGACTATCGATACGTAACCGATCAAGTAGGCCTACGTATACTACTATGTAATGCGTCTAGTTGAAAAACTACTTGCTACTCGGACCTCCTTCGGACTACTCTCTCAGACAACCCCTCTGACTAGACGCAGCGCTCGTGAATAAGCTGGTGCCCTGCGCTTGGCTTTTGAGTGGCGCTTTAGAAGTTTGGAGATTACGATTACGATTACGCTACTTTGGTATAACTCTTAGGATGTGTTCTGTGGGTTAACAGCAAAATAATCGTATTCGTAAACTCTAAACTTCTAAAGCGCCACTCGAATACAAAGCGCAGGGCACCAGCTTATTCACGAGCGCTGCATCGATTCGGAGGGGTTGTCAAAGAGGGTAGGTTGAAGGAGGTCCGCGTCCGGTTTTCTATGCAACTGACGATGCTGTGTAAATTATCGTAATATTGCAATCACTATTCCTTAATTGTACAAAATTAGTTGTTGACTATATATAATTTAAATGCTAGATGCTCCACTGGCGTGTCTTGCTAATTGCTCGAAGTCATTACTCCCAATGCTTTCCAAAACTACAAAGTCTCTCCTTTTCAAGAACTCTTACCACGACTCACCTCATCTCTACCTTCCAATTCTCTACCTAAAGTCCTAAACGACACCCACCTTCACTTCTGCTGAGCGCCCTCTGTGATCCTCTGGAAACCGGACTCGGACCTCCCTCGAACTACTCTTTTGGACAACCTCTCTGACTAGACGCAGCGCTCGTGAATAAGCTGATGACCTGCGCTTGACTTTCTAGTGGCGCTTTAGAAGTTTGGAGATTACGAGTACGATTACGATAGTGAACGTCCACCTGGCGATTAGTGATGTGACTATTCAGAACTCCACCCTGTGAATGACAGAGACTCTTCTGGGCAGCAGCTTTCAAACCTATTTTCGGCTTAATATTGCAGAGCAGAAGTCGATTTCAATGTAAGTTTCCAGCAGGTTGCAGAGGGCGGGGGACGTTGCACTAGCAACGGTCCTTTTATATCATCTATCATAATTATCTATGATATTTCTATTTTCAGAATTCTGCAATGTGGTTAAGTCGTTCCTGCGTCACGGTGGAAGTCTACGAAGGGCTGAGAATGACCGCTGAGCTATAAGCCTACACGTTCTTAATTGTGTGCTATCAGTGCTGTAAAATCCGTCAAAAACTTCGTGAATGTGGCATGTGGCAGCAGAAATTAACCTGAAGCAAATAGAAACTTGTTCTCGGATACTGAAATCAGATGTTTCATCAAGCATGATATTGTAAAATCCATCTGGGTTTGACTGGTGAATATCTCGAGTTATTTTTCTTTTCAACGATACATGAGCCGCTGGCAAGTTGATCGGCAGATGACAATGGAGGTATAACATTTGATTCACTCACTTTGGAAAAAAATTCACAAAAGACTCTTTCCTTCAGTGCGTCATTAGGTATACGCCACGTGAACTTTCATTCAGGTAGGGCTAAGTGAGTTCTGGTTGTTTTCACCGACTTATAAACAGACACAGGTTCATTTGCCTTCTGCGACTGAGAGTGTGGATTTGTATCAGTGCTCGTTCCCGTATCAGGCGTAGGCCTACTGGGTCCAGTGACGACAGTTATAATAGGCTAGTGTGACTAGTTCTTACTTTTACAACAAACCTGTCCATTATGCAACTTAATAGGCTTGCACTGGTCGTAATGACTGCTATTATGTTAATAGCAGTCAATAGCAGACTAAATTGATAGACACCAAACAAGAAACGGAACTGCTCGTAGGCCTAAAAAAGAGAGTCAAGTAGAAAAATAATTTTGGTGAAGCAACCTCCAAACAAAAACTATTTCGAAACGAAATCGGTGTCGTTCGGACGTTTCAGTGTTATTATTTATGTAGGCTTACGGGCTGTGAAGTCGTAAGATGTTGGGTATTTGCGAAAAATTTGAATTAAGGTCCGCATTCTTCTGGGTGCGACGCACCCACTGAACTTCCTCTGTGCATTAGCACCCAAGGCTCCCAAAGAGTCGGCGCCTATGTGATGTATCATGACGAATAGACTACAGCCGAGTGCAGATTCGAACCGTTACCATCATGGGCGTGTTTAGGGGGTGGTTTTACGGGTTCAAACCCCCAAAATAAGTTCCCGAAAAATCTTTTATATGCTTTTAAATGCAAAATACAAAAAACGTGGACTTTTGCGACGATTTTCAATGGAACTTCAACCCCCTCCGAAATCTTAAAACCCCTCCGAATTTTTCTTCTGGCTACACCCTTGGTTACCATTGTGGTACTATTGGGGATTAGGTCCGGTGCCTAATGCGGACCAGAATCCGTGGCCTATTCCGTAATTTCTCTGATGCCGATTATGGGTCATTCCGCACCAAAATCAAATCAATCACCCAATCATATGTATCTCTTCTGATATTATAATTAGTCTATATGGCAATATTTTATATTTACGAACAAATGCAGAATTTAAAGACTCTTAGGACTGTAATGGTGTAAATCCGTGTAATGCAGTGATAATGATTAAGGAGTGAGTGAGAGTGAATGAGTGAGCAGATGGATCATAGATTGGTCACATAGGTGAGTATGATTATCACTGAGGTGACTTTAAATAGAATAGAGATATGAGCAGTAAGATAAGGGCGGATTCGTGAACGGAAGTGACGGAACGTCACGTGACCTACATTGGAGCCCTACTTTACATGGCGTCCGCTCTTATCTTACTACTGATAGGCTATGTATAGTAATGAAAAGCAAATTAGGTAAAATAAAGTGGCTGAAACTGGCTTCATTAATCATGGCTGACTTTGTCCTAGTACAAATCCGTTAACATATAATGAACGGGATCACACAAATTATCGGAAATAGATCGAGTATAAGTTTCTTCTGTAAAAATACGAAATGCTAGGCAAGATGAATCAGAGCAAAAGAAATCTTTCCAATATGTTACTAATTTTCCATTTTTCGGTGGCGCCAAAGCTCCTCAATTTGACAAAAGGAAATTGCCCACTGTCAGCCTCTAACATGTGTGCATCATCATCGTCATCATCATCATCATCATCATCATCATCATCATCATCATCATCATCATCATCATCATCATCATCATCATCATCATCATCATCATCATCATCATCATCATCATCATCATAATCATCATCATCATCATCATCATCATCATCATTTTACCACCACCACATTCATCATCATTTTCATCATCATAATCATCATCATCGTCATCATCAACATCATCCTTCTACTGCTCCTCGTTGCAGTCTTTACCTACACCTCAATTCCCGTTCTTCAACAGGTAGTCGTATAAGCCACGGTCGCGCAAATCGACAACCACACTCAGTGCGATTGGTCTCGTAAACACGACAACAACACCTAGTACAGAAAACTAGAAACATTTTCCGTGTGTCGCGTTTGTCCCGATCGTCCCTCTCCCGCTCCACCCCCGGCACCGCCGGGAGAGAAGCTGTGCTCGACGCGACCCCTTCCGGCGGCTTTCTGCGGCCGTATCCGTTCCTCCAGTCTGTTTTCCAGCTGTTCCATATCAAACTCCGGCGGTTGTCCGAAGTCAAAGTCGTCCTCATCATCGTCGTTAAGTAGTATAGCTGCAGGGTCTGTGTAGGGCCTTCTTTCCTCCTCCAGTTCCTTATCGATCTGGAGTCGACGCTGGTGGACGTGCCTGGCGTCGTCTGCATCAGCCATGGCCATCAGCGTCTTGTACAGGTCGAACGTGTCTCTTGTGTTAAGCTTACTCTCCGTTGTAATTGGCGCCACCTGTCCTCCGGAGTCCGTCGACCGTCCGAGGAACGACGATCCGTGAAGGACGCGCTGGTACAGCCTACGCCTCTCCTCGGTCGCCGTCAGATCGATTTCGATGATCCTCGTCACGACAACGGACGATTTCTTGAACATGTCCGTCGAGCCTCGGATGGGGACGATCCTCTCGCAGCGGACGCGGACCGTGACCTGCGCCACGCCGTCCTTGAGGCCGAGGTCGACCTTCTCGGAGACCATGTCTACGTTGAGCATGCGCTCCGGTGCGTTACCGTCCGCCAGGGGGCCGATCAGCTCCTCCTCTTCTCTCTGGACGTTGATGGATTGGCGGATGCTGTCCGGTGGGGCGTCCTCGAGCAGTCGCGAGATCTCGTACTGGCGCGAGGTTTCGACGCCGCCGTCCGTGACGTCATATCCGTTCGGAGTTCCGCCTTTCGAACGATCTAAAAAGAACATTTCGTTAAATTCAACGATTCCCTAAGGAAAAGGTCAAGGCTGTTTTTTTTATAAAGGTAAAACAAACGAAGGGGTTTTGTAGCAGGTGGAAGAGAAAAGATCTGTTATGTCTACTATTGGAGGACAGTGAAAGTAGACTGGTCACAAACCGCGCTTTCTCGGTGGTGGGTCCCTCGACCTGGAATGGCTTCCCTCTGGAGCCTCGCTTCTTTCCTAGAACCCTCTCTCCTATGTTCTTTTCTCATCTTAAGACTGTTGTTTTTGGCCGTGCTGGAGTTGGGAGCGCCTCAGAGTAGTTTTCTTGAAGGGGCGCTGTACAAAATGTTCGATTTGAATGAATAAATCAGTGAGAAATATCAGCGAGGGAAGAATGGAGGGTAAGAGAAGGAAGACTTAGACGAATGTTGCTGGACTGGATGGTTTATGGATAGAGTATGCACTGAAATAACAAGCCCAGCATTGAGAGTAGTGGATGTTTGAACCTGCCCAAGGACAGAGAACATATATTTTTCACGAGTTTCATTGAAATATTCAACAAACGTTTTCTGCAGAAATGGGTAACCAATCGATTAGATTCTAACCGATTAGCTAATCGATTAGACAAGCAGCTAATTCTAATTCTAATCGATTAGCTACAAGATTTTGCTAATTTTGATTAATCGATTAGCAATTTAACTAATCGTACCCATCTCTGGTTTCTGCATGCTTGTCCGTGCGCACTAGATGGGACTTTTATGGGCTGTACATTATTTTCTGTCAGATATGTAGAAGCCTCAGCAGAGACCGAGATTCCATTATCTATTATTCAACTACCCAATTTATGCCTTTCAAAAAAATCTGCGCCGCTTTTTAATTGGTATAAATAATTGATCCAGGGCTTCCAAGAATTGAAGAATCTACTATAGATCCAACAGCAGATACTGATCCAAAGTTTCCAAACCACCCATATCTTCTGAATGCGATTAAATTTGTAACTAATTTGTGTCGTAGCTATTCACTTAAATTGACTGTTAATCTTAAAAGCGTGTTGCTGAGCCATTAGTTAAGAGTTCTCATTTTTCTTCTTTAAGTTGTTTAGTTTAGACTAATTATGTATATTGGCTTTCCTCACGAGGCTGTACTCCTACCTTGGGCTTAGCGCCCTACTTAGCGGGGCCGTTAGACCCCTTCAGCGTCCCCTGCGTGACAATATTTTTATTTAACTGAATGCTACTGTTCTTGGCTGGTCACCGAATAAAAGCTTGATGATTGATTGATTGATTTATTCATTGATTGATTGATTGATTAAGGGTTCCAATTGCGGTCGCTAGAGAAAAGCGTGTAGGCCTATATCTACAGTATTTACACCGTGTCTCAAAATAAACTGTGCTAAATTGTTTCTGTCAGATCTTCGTCAACTTTCCACCAATTTTAATAATTTTTGGTACGTAGATGGCAAAATGGAGGAAATTTCATGCTGTATATAAATTTTCCACCTCACCTGACTCATATCACCGCACTACCCTGCTAAACACAGATGTACGAATTTTGTATATAACGCTTAAATTTTATTACATGCAACAAACTATCTGACGACTTAATTAGCACGCAGTAAAGTAAAATATGGTTTACTTAGCAGAGTTTTTAATTGTTATGACCGATCTGCTTAAAAGTGTTAGAATTGGTGCTCGAAATGTGCCCCGCTTACACGGACACAAGCGCTTAGACGGCGACGCCACTGGCCGATAGCAGCATCAACGATCGACTGGTCAAAGCGCGCCGAATTCACCGGATCTTAACCCAGTCGACTATAGCATAAAATTATGGAGTGTGCTGCAGGAGAAAGTTTACAACTCCAGACTCAAAACGCGTCTGATCGACGAGTGGGCGCGCCTTGACCAGTCGACCGTTTATGCTCCTATCGGCCAGTGGCGTCGCCGTCTAAGCGCTTGTGTCCGTGTAAGCGGGGCACATTTCGATCACCAATTCTAACACTTTTAAGCAGATCGGTCATAACAATTAAAAACTCTGCTAAGTAAACCATATTTTACTTTACTGCGTGCTAATTAAGTCGTCAGAATGGTCAGATAGTTTGTTGCATGTAGGCCTACTAAAATTTAAGCGTTATATACAAAATTCGTACATCTGTGTTTAACAAGGTAGTGCGGTGATATGAGTCGGGTGAGTTGAAAAATTTATGTATAGCATGAAATTTCAGCCATTTTGCCATCTACATACCAAAAATTATTAAAATTGGTGGAAAGTTGACGAAGTTCTGACAGAAACAATTTAGCACAGTTTATTTTGAGACACGGTGTACATTTAACCTCAACACCTAAGGAATACTTAAGTACTTATCGGAATTACCATGAATTTATTAACTGCGCAACCGATGTGGTGCCAGTCCCAAGCCTTCCTAAAGAAGGAGGGCGATGCCAATCATCTGCGATATATCTGATTAGTCTCTCTTGAATTGGCGCTGTATAAATTTTTAATTACAATTGCAATAACAGCGTCCTTTAAACAGAGGCTGCCATTTATTAATTTCAGCGGTGTTTCATTGGCTATAATAGTAATCGTAATCATTAAACTTCTAAAGCGCCATTCGAAAGCCAAGCTCAGGGCACCAGCTTATTCAAGAGCGCTGCGTCAAGTCAGAGGGGTTTCCAGAGGGTAGTCAATAAGAGGTAGAGTTCGGTTTCCAGAGGGTCCAGATCAAGAGAGGAGGCAGAGCAGCTGCTAAGGCGGGTGTCGTTTAGGTCGAGAAGAATTGGATGAGTACGGAGAGGAACTCTTGAACAGATGAGACTTCAGTTTTGAGCAATTTAGAGCAAACCTTCTCATTTGAGGCGATCGATATCTCCTTGGTCGATCGCCTAGCAAAGGTCTGGTCGATTGGTAAATCGATCGCGCTCGATGTGTTAAACTCCAAGAGGAACCTGACGCCAGACCATTATTTCATTTATCTAATTTACATTACTTGTAAAAGTTCAGGCTAGGATCGATACAACATTCCATCGACAAGCAGAGGAGGCTTATCGACCGTTAATAATTGTTGCGTATAGGCATACGTACGGTACTCTAGCAGTTAATGGACACACAACCATAAATATTATGACTAGGATACACAAAATGGTCCCGAGGTCGACCGCGCATCGATCGCCAACTCAACCAGCGCGATCGATTTTCAAATCGCCTTCTATTTTCAAATGAGAAGCTCTTGTTTTGAGTGGATAGCCTGGGCAAAATATCCAAAACCCTTTCAATCCATGTTTTGTTCCTGAACACTCACCTGGTTTTCGACGACCTTTTCTTGGCATCGCATTATAGCCTACAACAGAACAAAAACACAGTTAACTGGCTATACGTGGATTGACGCTTATTGACGTAGACATAATAGATGAATTCAGGTAGAAATTACATAATTATAAATATCCATAATTATAGGCTTATACATATATGCACACACACACACACACACACACACACACACACACACACACACACACACACACACACACACACACACACACACACACACACACACACACACACACACACACACACACACACACACACACACACACACACACACACACACACACACACACACACACACACACACACACACACACACACACACACACACACACACACACACACACACACACACACATATTGATTATGTACAAATACGTGTGTGTGTATACATATAAACATACATACACGCATACATATATACATGACACATACTTACATGTAAGTATATATATATATATATATATATATATATATATCATCATCATCATCAGGATCCATGGGCCGAAAGCCCGTAGGTGTCCAATGCAAATTTCGTCATCCGTTTCCATAATCCTCTGTCTTGCGCCAATACACTCAAACTGTGTAAGTCTTGTTTGCACCAATCCCTGATGTCATCAGTCCATTCCCTGTTAGGTCTTCCTCTTCGTCCAAGCATGTATATATATATATATATATATACATGATGACACATGTTAAGTATATATACTTACATGTATATGTATGTGCTCATGTATATATATATATATATATGCGTGTATACGTATGTTTATAACTTTATATGTATATACACACGCATATGTATATATCTTCATCTTCATCAGTTCCTATATATATATATGTAGACCTGGGAGTCGACCCCAATAAGTCGACCCCAGTCGACTTGGGCATCCCAAGTCGAGTCGAGTCGTTTCTGCCTAGCGCAACTGACCCCCGAGTCGAATTTGTCCAGAAAAGTGACCTCAAGTTGTTTTCTCCACAAGTCGACTTAAACCGACTTGAGACACAAATAAATCTAAATTTATCATATCGCACTAATGATCGTGAGGCCACTGCAGCATTTAAGCAGTTTTGTAGTGCTTTTGCAAAAATTAATGAAGCATGTTCTAACTTCTACGGTCTATACCGCGTAGCCTACTTAGGCTGCGGTTTAATTTTGTATTATCGACGCCGGTTGCGGCGGTTGTGCTAAACAGTTAGCCTACTTGTTTTTTTATAGGTGTCGATTTATCTATATCATTTGGTATTCTATGTGAAAACGTCACACGTACGTTTCATAAAAATGGCGAATCGAAATGTTAATAAAAAATGTTAGCACGTCTACCTTATCAAGAGCTGAACGCGCGCAAATCAATGAACTTTTAGGCAGTAGGATGGTACGCATGCATTGCTATTTGATACGTTAGGGGTTAGTGTCCACATAATTATGACAACAGAATTAAAATGTATCATTATAACAAGCCATTCAGTGCAACCAGTCCGCGGTCCGCCACAGATTCTTCTGCTAACCCATTAGAGCATTACAAAACTGTTCAAGCACAAAAACACACTGCTTAAAATAGGCCTAATAAACTTTGACCAATTTTATTCATCAGGTGTTGAGGTCTCATTACTAATTAGTATATGAAATTTAAATATATGCTTGTCACGCAAATTGGCATGACATTTTTGTATTATTAGCCGTACTTAATCGTTATTACCATGTCAGAAGTCGACTTTAAGTCGGAAGTTAGTTGTTTTTCTGCCAAGTCGGATCAAGTCGTTTTGACTCCAAGTTGTCGACTTCAAGTCGACCTCAAGTCACTTTAGGGTCAAGTGGGGTCAGATTGGCTGACCAAAGTGACTCCCAGGTCTATATATATGTACATTCAATTTAGGACAGTGAACATTATAAGGCATATATTTACATTATAATGTGTGTATGTATTGGCACATCTATCCAGATATATATATATATATATATGTATGTATGTGTGTGCGGGGGTGTGTCCTTCTGGGATGTATGGCTATTGCCCTGAGGCCATGGGCTTCGTTTTATATGAAAGCTTTTATATGCAACCCGGATGATGTATGAGTTGGGAGCGAATTCCCTGCAGCAGTTAAAGCGATGACGTCGCGATAGATTCCGACGGACGAAAGTGCTGCCGACTGGCGGTGGGATTTGTCCAAATGACCAACGGTGGCTGGCGCAGGGTTGAGCGCAGGGAGACATTTTATGAGGTTCGGTTTTTTGTAAAATCTGCATATAGACTGCTGCAGCAGGGCATAATAGGAAGCTATAACGAAGTATATTGCGATGTTTTGCAATGATCGACCATCCTCCCGCTCGATCTATGGTCTGTTTGTCTGTGTCCTTCTGTCGCTACTTCTATCTGTCTGTCTGCCTGTCTGCCTCTGCCTCTCTGTCTCTCAATATATATATATATATATATATATATATATATATATATATATATATATATATATATATATATATATATATCAGAGATGGGAACGCTTAGTTAATTCGCTAATCGATTCGAATAAGAATTAGCTGCTGCTGAAATTTGCTAATCGATTAGAGTTAGATTTAGCAAAATCTTGTAGCTAATCTATTAGAATTAGAATTAGCTGTGATGTCTAATCGATTAGGTAGATTGCTAATCAATTAGAATTAGAATTCTATAGCCACTGATATTTACCAATCGATGAGAATTAAAATTAGCGAAATAGTGTAGCTAATCGATTAGAATCTAATCGATTAGTTACCCATCTTCGATCGATATACATGCCACTGTAACGGTGGTGATGATGGTGACGATGATGATGATGATGATGATGATGATAGCGGTGATAATGATGATGATGATGATGGCTATGATGATGATAACTATGATGACATTGATGACGATAATAATGATGGTGCCAATTATAAGAGCAGTAACACTATAGGGCCTATCAAGGAAAGAAACAGAACTAGGTAGCATGTATGACCTTTTGTAGTTTTCCAGATTTTCATACATTGTAGGCCTTAACTTCCAAGATTACTTATAAATGAAAATGTACTTTCCTAACGTTTCTTTAATTTTTTCAGCTTATGAGGCTTTTTATTTTCCCGGTTCTTCATTTCGCTATTTGTATAGTTTTCCGTCTTATAGTGAACTATTTCACTTTCCAACGTTTCATGACTTTGTTTTGTTTTCCCAGTTTTCTTGAGATTTTTCACTGTCTCAGATGTTATAACATCGCTAATTAATTATTCAGTGTTTCATAACATTTTCTACTTTCCAAATTTTTATGGTATTTTATACCTTCCTAGTTTTCACAAACTTTTTTCAATTTTCCTAGTTTATCACGACCTCCATTAATCAGTTAGTCATGACCTCTTTCACTTTCCAGATCTAGTAGGCCACGCCACTCTCATTCATCATCCAAGCAAGGTTGGGGTCAACCCAATAACCAGTCTTCCAAATCTGACAGGAAAATGGATGGGGCACAGCCTTCCCACTCTCTGAATGCACCCTTGGGTCGTACTAGTTGGATGGGAATTCGATTAACTCAGCTAATGTCCTGCCCTAAACGTGACGAATAAATATGGCGCCCAGGAAACCACGCAACACATAATGGCGGCGCTGTCTCCGTGGGCTATATATAGTTCAGTGGCGGAGACTGGTTCTCTGCTTCGTCTTGCCTTTATAGAGTAGGCCACAGCTCGTCAAATATGGAGGACGTGAATAATTTAGACAACAGACAGACTGGTGGTTGCTGTACAAGTGCGATCGATATGGAACAGACGATCGGAAAAGAGCGAACGGGCGGAAAGACTGCATGAGCTCATTATGCGCTATATACAAAAAGAGCCACTTGGACAGGACCAGTACACGCATGCACGCAAGCATACAAGGAGAGTGATGTACCGATAGAGAGAGAGAGATATGCAGAGTAACTGATACAGGAAGGGAGGTATATAGAGAGTTAGATGCGAAATTATAGGAAAGAGATACGGAGAGTAAGAAAAGGAGGACGGATATTCACGCAATCGTAGGCCTACAGTATGAGCAACATACAAACTGACGGACTGAGAGAGACAGACAGACAGACAGGCAGACAGAGACAGAAAGGCAGATAAACGGATACCAGCAGGAAAGGGAATGGAACATGAGATTAGATGATAGTGAGATGAGATGATGAGATGAGATGAGAGAGAGGGAGAGGAGGGAGGGACCCAGAGAGGCAGAGAAATAAACTGACACATATGCATAGGTATATGGAGAGACAGGAAAGATGGTAGAGATTCGGAGAGACATGCAGACGGACAGAGAGAGATAAACATGCCAACAGACAGACAGTGACACAGACACACAGACATATTGTCAGATAGACAGACAGACAGACAGACAGACAGACAGATCGACAATCAATCAGACTGTATTGATCAATTACACAGCCGTCCAGAAATATTCACAGAGTTGCGAAGCCTTTACAACTGAGTTTCCTAGAGACATACTGAACGAATAGGCCTACGTGAAAGGTGCACGTGTCATGGTGCACTCTCCATGCAGTCACATGTTCTCCTTCATTTGCCCTCTGGTTCTATTCTAATTAAGACAGTCTTCAGCTCTTCCCTCTGGACTTCTTGCCTTATTTATATTCCGCAATTCACTCAGAGCCATAATCATGATTTAACGAGAGGCCTGTCTTCAAAGTTTTACAAATAGATGTTATACTACACAGTTTAATAATTATAAGCATCACATTTAACTGTGATTAATACCCATCATATTCTACTCAGACGTGGGACACGCTAGCCGTTTGGTTAAGCGGAACCCTCTTACGCGGAGAGTATGGGTTCGAGCCTTCCCTGAGACGGTTACATGTGTAGGGATCCTGAGTAAGTCCTTCACTCACAATTGCTCAGCGCCATTCGATTGATGCTCAGTCGTTAGATAGTGGCGCTTAATGAATGCGTAATAGTACACACTTTCATACATAGTTATATTATTAATTATATATATAATATATTTGTGTATATTTGTTCGATGCATAACGTCATTTTAATTGGAGAAATTGCGCTGAAGCTTAAAACTGCTTCAGCGTAACAGGTGATTGGGCAAACCTCGATTGAGCAAACCTCGAGAACTTTCGAAAGTAGTGTCTGGTGGCTCAGATATTAAATATACCATTAGAAGTATTTTGTTCAGGAAGTCGCTGCTGTCTGAAGCCAGCAGTTATGAGGTCCTTAAAATGGCATGATGCAATATACAATGCAATAGCATATATGAAGCAATACAATACAACGTATGTATCAGAACACTTAATATAGCACATTTTAAGTAACTCAAAAAGGCGCTGTACCTACGACTAACAGACCTAAATAACTGTTTTTAAAGACAGATACATCCTACGTCAAAAGTATGCTTAAACTATATAAGAAAAATTGCCTGGACATATGCTTCTAAAGACGAATGGCTGTTTAACAGTAGAATAATGTTTACTTAGAGTATTTTTGAGGAGGCTTTATTTAAATATACACAACTTGCAATTACATTAAAATTACAATACAATACATTGTAATACAAAACAATGCCATTGATTGCAATGCATTGAATAACAACACAATACAAAGCAGTTAGATACTTCATGTATAGATACTGTTCCGTACCTCGGTTGATTTGAACTTCTCTGTCGAAACCATCCGACTCCTCCCGAACCTCCCTAGTCCTCTGCCTCTGGGGAGACTTCTTTCTCGACCGGGACGATTCTCTTTCGTGGAAGACCTCAGCGAAGGCCGGACGTTTCCGCCTCTGGTCCGGCGAGACCTCCTGGACGACATCATCGTACTCCGGATCGCTCAGATACAGCGGGTTCTCACGGCTCTGAAAGTATCGTCTGTGGAACATATTCGTGTTATCCTCAACCACGAATCCTCCCCCGTCCGGATCATCCCCAGCCACCACGTCCAGGTGTCTCGGACCCCCAGTCGTGTCGATCGAGTTCCGGATCAGTATACTCCCTCGAACGACCTTCGGAAAGTCCGCCGGATTGGCACGTATCCGTCCGGTTTCCTCATCGTCCGTTTCTGCGGGGGAGAGGTAACGACGGAGGTCATCCTCCTCCGGACCAACAGCATCATCATCATCCTCATCGTCGTCTTCGTCATCATCACCGTCGCTTCTACGAACCGGACCCCTTCGCGCCGCCATCGCCACCCTTCCTACCGAAGCCGGACGGTTCGTTACTCGCGGTCGTACCCTCAAAGCGCTGCTGCTGGTGGTGTTGGTAGCGTTGTACGCATCCGTGGAATCAATCTGTCGACGGCGGATGCGATGCGTCGCTTGCTGCTGCAGCTGCTCCGACTGATACGACTGCTGATGATGATGATGATGATTATTCGGTTGCTGCAGCTGCTGCTGTTGGTGCCGCTTATGCCGACGGTGTTGACTGGTAGGCGCCGGCTCATTATCATATCGACTTGTACGCGAGAACAGCTGCTGCTGCGGTCGGTCAGTGTTGGTGCCACGATCGGACAGAACGGGGGCTTCCCTCACAGTCCGTGTCCTTCCCCCAACGAACCCATCTGCCACGTCGTTCTCCTCCTCCTTGAGTGTCTCCTCCACCTCTCCCGGCTTATACGCCACCGTCATCGTATCGTTGATCGTCATCGTGTAGAGCGGTGGGGCCACACCGCTGCCATCCCCAACCCTTCCCGTGTACAGCGGTGGGGCCCCACTGCTGCCGCCGCCATCCCCAACCCTTCCCTGCTCGCTTCTCCTCTGCTCAGACGACCCATTCGTCCGCCTCATCCCGTCCGTCCGAAGCTCGAGTTTGAAGTCGACCGAGTCACTTCTCGGACTGTCGTTTACAACTCCTGACCGTTTAGCGTTCCCACGGTCGTCGCTATCATGCGAACGCCTGAAGCTTGACCGAACTGATTTTATGGCGTAATTCTCCCCCGCCAGACCGGACCGCGACCGATAGCTATCCTCGGTTACCGTTGCCGTGTCGACCTGGTCCCCTTGCTGGGGGGATATTGGAACGCGAATAACCAGAGAACTAGCGCTACCAGGTCGAATTATTCCACCGCTACCAGGTCGATGTATTCCACCGCTACCTGGTCTGTTTCTAAATCCTGGGGCTTGGGGGTCTACCGAAATAAGGCCGGCGTGTGGGTAGACGAGATTTCTAGTGCCGTTGAGTTGCTGATGTGTTAGGTCGGTGATGCTACTGTAATGATTAAGGCTGTTGGAGACGCTCGTGCTTCTACTGCTGTGGACAGCGTTCAGCTTCATCGCTACCTGATAGACGTTCCCCCTCTTACCAACATCGTGCAGCCTCGGGTTGACTTCTGTGACCTCCAGGGATGATACCACCGGGGTGCCCTGTCCGTAGAGATCTCTGCTGACGTGCCGCGTCATCGGGTCGACCGTGAAACTGGGCGCAGGCCCCCGCATGTTCTGAGACCGGGAAAAGGGTATTTGGAACTGAACCGACGGTATCTGGAGTCTCGCTGGAACCAGGTGCCCGCTTGGGTCGTGTTCCGGTTCGCTGAACGCAGACACGCCGTTGGCACCGTCACTGTCATCGACATGCACCGTTGCCACCGGACGCCGAAGTCGCTGGAGTTTCGATCGGAGGGTTCTTTGTCGGTAGTCGTGACTCTCCAAGTCCGTGACACCGAAGTCTCGATTTGGTGTTATATATCCGTAGACCAACGGTTCCGCTTGTTGTTGAGTGGTCACGTGGTCCGTCTTTAGTCGGTCGTTGCTGGTGGCAGTGATGATGGTAACGTCTCCGTTTCTGGACTGAGACTTCGACCGTGACCGTTGGCGAGGTCGCTTCGGTTGTGTGCGATCATCCGAATCGGTGGCGTCCTGATGGATGCGCCCGTAGACCGTGCCTCTGTTACGAGGCCTCGTCTGTCGGTCACCGATTCCACGTCGTTCGTAACGTCTCGTAACGGTCGCCTGGCTGGAGTCGGTAAATCCGGAGGTGGAAGAGAACGACTCCTCGTGACTACTGGGCTCGTCCGATGACCTGTGTATCGTTCCGGTGCGTTTCGGGTGGCTGTTTTCCGGTGTATGGTAGACGTCACCTCGTGTGGATCCTGGAAAACGCTGCGAAGTAGGGGATGCCTGTGGATGTTGTCGAAATTCTGACCGCCCTGGAGATTCGTCGTAGGCGCGTTTCATGTGAAGATGCTGGTGATCGCTACTACCTGAAGAAGACGAGATGGTCACAGCTGTTTCACCACTACGAGCCCCAGCCTCTGTATCTTCGCCTCCCAGCACTTCATCAATCCTCAGCACGCTAGTAATATCAGTCTGCCTAGGCGGCCTATGCAGCATGCCGTAATCGGGCGGAGGCCTCGCCGGCAGGCCGCCGCCGTCAAGAGGCCTGGCTGCTGTTCGGCCGTGTTCAGTTGATGGCCGAGGTGGTAACAGGCCTCCGTCGTCATCAACCGTAGGCCTAGACTTATCTCTGGTTACAGCGAATGATCGCCCACGTCTTTCTATCGATCCACGCCGCTCACCTGTCTTAGCAGCCGCACCAGCAGCAGCAGCAGCTTCCCTGTCGTCGCTCGGATGAATGGATGCGTAGTATTCTCGCTGAGTGTTGTTGATATCGACGGCGGTGGATCTGAAGGCGTCCGTCGATTCCAGGTCCTTTCTCTCTTCTCCTCGCATTGTTCCATGGGTGTCCGTTATCGAAATCCTGACGCCCCCCGACGCGGAGTGTCTCGGTGAACTTGTAGTCGGGGTTGAATCGGACGTTGTTATGGTATCAAGTGGGGTGGATGCACCGCCTCTTGAAGATATGATCGTCTGGGGAAGAGTGGATGCACCGCCTCTTGAGGATATATGCACATGGTGAAGATCCGTCGACGTGTTTTGGCGTCGTGGACTTTGCGAACTGAACCGTTCTAAAGCTCCTGAGGTATCTCGATCATCGTTTTGGTCAATTATAATCAGCGTACCGACTTCATTACCGCGGTTTCGGCTCACGGGGTGCTGCTCAACTACTTGCTGACCGTCAATGTTTTCTTCTACAACAATTCTACGGGCTTCATTCTCGCCAATTATGTTGACCACGTGCGTTTGGTCAATTTGCTGAGCGCTGTGTCGGTGGACCTGTTGTTCAGTTGGTCGATGGGCCTGATGCAGACGTAGTCCGTCCCCCTCTGCGGATTCCATCAAGTCTGGCTCTTCTTCATCCGACGAAGAAGTTTGTTCGAATCGTCTGCGTTTCTTCAGCTGTTCCCTGATCTCCTTCAGCATCTGTGACTCTTCCCTTTTCTCCGGAGGACCGCCTACCTCCACGCGTGGCGGCTGCAGCAGCTTGGTTCTTGCCTCCTGGAGCATGGCATCGTCCTCCGTATCGGCCGTTCTTGCGTACGCCGTCTTCCCTCTCTCCACAGCTTCGTGCGGCTTCCGAGCCGTCACATCAGACGCTCTTTTCGTGATCTCCTCGGCCAGTCTCCGGTCCAAGATGTAGCTGAAACCTTTCCGCTCTCTCTCCGCTTTTCTTGCCTCGTCCAAATCATCTCCTTTTCCACCCGGCGTTTCCTCTGGTTCCTCCTCTACCTCTTTCGGGATATCGATGCCGTGAACCAGGAATCGGTATTTGCTCGCTGGTTCCAACTGTGCTCTTTGGACATCCGACGTAGTAACAGACGCTTGGTCAGTTCCAGTTCCTCTGATAATTCGCGTACTGGTTTCGTCATTGCCACGTCGCGATAAAGATGACATTGCGCTGACAACCGACGGCGTTGAACTTCGTGCCATGATCGACTCCAACCGACCTTTGAACTGCTTGTCTCGAATTGCCGAGTACGGCTTCTTCTTACTTACTTCAGGTTTCTGCTTAGCTCGCGCAATGTTCCTGGTTGCGTCCGTCCCATCTTCAATAGTCTCTCGCGAGACGGTTAGCAACTTTGAAGGGAGATCGGTTAAGGAAGTAAGGTCACTTGTTTGTCGGAGCGAAGAACCGTTGAACGAACCCATCGAAGAGGAAGCGTCGTCGACATCGAGGAGGATTTTGACAGCCTTTCCTCTTGAAGATTCGCTGATCTTTTCGTATATTGTACTCTCGTCCTCTCCTCTACGACCGTGTAAGGCACCGTCGTCACTTGTAGCCCTTGAGTGACCCTGACCTGGTACGGAGGACACTGAATCCAGCGTGTCAGCAGTTGGTAGATAAGCAAAGGAAGAACTCTTTATTTCGTATTTCCCCATCGGTCTTAACAAGTTGCCTGAATAGGATGATGGCCTTGTTGCAACAGGTGTTCCAGATTGTGGTTCCGCCTCGGAGCTTGAATCCCGGAATTCGTCCGGAGCGCTTAGGATCATCTCCTGCTGTTCGCTGACCTTTTCCAAACCGATTCCACTCGTTCCAAGCGTTTTCCATCCTGTTTCATTCATCCGGGACATCAGACCATCGTTAAAAGCGTTGCTCGAAACCTCGCTATTATTTCTATCACCTGACAAATCGTTTTCAGGAGTGTTCTTTCCAGATGACGTGCTGTCCTTTGGTAGAATATGGAGGTCGTTTGTGTTAGTGACAGATATACTGGGTGGAAAAGTCCCTTTCAGGTTTCCATTTGATTTAGAATTGCTGTCGACGCCATCGTCTCCTGTAATTTTATAAGTTGACGAATTTCGATTCTTTTTCGTCAGGCTTCCCAGTTTCTGACCGTTTTCTGCAGGAGACGTCACGCCCGAGGAGGTTTTCGGTTGACTGGTTTCGTTTTGTTTTATGTATATATGCGGAACTCTGTTTACAGAGTGACCGTTCATCGCTGACTGTAAACCATTCCGACCTCCATTGTGTGAACCGTTCGGGGTCACGTCCTCTTGAATCGACGAGCGCAGGTCGACCGTGACCTCCTTCTGACCCTTTGCAGCGGGGTCAGGGAGCGTGGAAATTCCGCTGATGGAAGACGAGGTGGTGCTGGAACGAATCAGTCTGGGTACTCCATCCTTCGGACCGCCGTTGCTGGACACGGTCTGGTCGAGGACCTTGGAAGACGAATCGACAGAGGAACGGTCTCGAAAGGCTCTGATGAATGCCTTCATGATTTTGTCGAAATGAAGCAGCCTTCGCCAGTCAGAACCTCGAAGCAGAACAAACATCATCATATATTATTCGCTTATTGAGCTCATTGTTGACATACCGCAGCCATTTATGAAGAAAGAAGAAAAGTCTTAGAAAAATCAAATAAACAAATAAATAAAGAATTCAATTGGTCGTAGTCAGATAGAGGGGGGGCGTAGTCGCGTGTCTGTATAACACTCAGCAGAACACTCCTTAGTAAGTTAGTTTACAACATTCGTAAATTAGGTTACTAGTACCATCATTAGTTTACAACTTATTTCATTTAAAGTCTTCACATCTAACGATATCTTACCTTGCATACATTTATCTTACTTTGCCTACATTTACTATAGCACATTCTTACATCGCCTTACCAGAGCTTACATTTCATGACCTGACATACCTCAATTTGATTGGACCTTACTTTGTCTAGTCTAATCTAACCTGACCTTATCTGACCTGACCTTATCTTACCTTACGTGACCTAATTATGCCGTCATTTGCATATCCATTCCCTACATTCTATATCACATTACGTATACATCTAACACCTTTCAAGAACATTATCTTATATAGGTTTTCGGATAATACAATACATAATCATTATTGTTATTGTTACTGCTTCTGCTACTGTTGTCATCATCATCATCATCATCGTCGTCATCGTCATCGTCATCGTCATCGTCATCGTCATCGTCATCGTCATCGTCATCGTCATCGTCATCGTCATCGTCATCATCATCATCATCATCATCATCATCATCATCATCATCATCATCATCATCGCTCTTCTTCTTATTATTACTATATCCATAGTTGTTAAAAACGGTTAAAGCAAAATAAAAAAATGAAAAAACGTCGTTTTATTAAAAAAATAAAAAACGGAAAAAACGGGGAAAAACGGAGAAAAATAATTTGACTTTGTTACATCCTGCACTGCATGTTAAAAGTTAAAACCTTGTTTACACAATTTAATTTTAATCAGCAAATAACACAGCTTTATTAGTAAACACCAAGTAACATTAATCTACAACAATTATGTTTTTTCCATAAGTTTGGTGTAATAAGAAATTGAGAAATTAAAATATTGAATTCTTTTCAAATTTAAGTTGTAAACACAAGTCCACATAAGTCCATGCCGACATAAACAAGTAAAAACTACATTTTTAAGTATACAGTGTACTTAATAAAAAATTGTACTTAGAATTTTGCCTTTATATAAGAACTTAATATGGAGTAATATCAGTCAGTTTATCAGTTAATCGTAGATTACTGTGTACAAAGAACATTTCGCATTTTGGATAACTTAGAAATTCAAATAACTTTTATAAGTTTTATTTCCTGTACTGTACTATTTATTTCTCAACCGATCACATTAAATAGTGACCTAAATTAGGTGAATCCTTGAAAGGACGGAGACAACGTAAGGAATATCAGAGAAAAATAAAATTAATCAAATAATAACAGACAGTAAATAAATAAATAAAGTTACATAAAAAAATAAAAAACGAAAAAAACGTGACGAAAAATAAAAAAAGAGAAAAAACGACGTTTTTTGAAAAAATATAAACCAAAAACCCTTTTTTTACAACTATGCTATTATCATTATTGTTATCGTTATCGTTATTGTTGACGTCGGCGTTGTCGTCGCCGTCGTCGTTGTTGTTGTTATTATTATTATTATTATTATTATTATTATTATTATTATTATTATTATTATTATTATTATTATTATTCTGTTGTGATTTAAGCCTGTATCTAGATTACTTACATCCAGGATTGACTACTTGTCCAACGGGTAATCATTATGAACTGTGGTTTCACTCAAAAGCGACCAATCGGTGCATGATGACGTTACATACGTCAAAAGAGGCAGATTACATGCAACAGTTGTTAAATTTTTCTATTACGTTTAATGACATTTAACGCCTTCCTGCAATATAATTAAAAACAAAAAATTATTCTCTAGACTTACGAGTATCATGGCTTCCCACTTCAGTCATCTCCGCTTGGTTAAAAACTGTTACTGGCTCCCAAAGGTAGACTAATAATTATTGTGAGAGTTGTGTAACACCGTCGAGAGTGTCGCATAAACCTGGTTGCGATGTGTGATGCATAAACCACCTTGGGCACACACATTTATACATAGCCAAAGGCACTAGACACTTTACATATGTGAACTGACACGCAATACTGAAATACATGTACATTATTTCCCGTAAATATATATATAAAAACTGGTTTATGAAGTTAATGATATATATATATATATATATATATATATATATATATATATATATATATATATATATATATGAACTGCTGTATGAAGTGAATGACTGCCCCAGATGTCGCTTGTATAATAAAGTGTTTTGGGATGCTCTAGTTGAACTCACGAGGGTCACTGCGTGGCATACTTATTCTCTGCATGTACTCATTCTCTACATGTACTCATTCTCTACATGTACTCAATGTACTCATTTTCTGCATGTAAAAATTATTCAGGAAATGGTTGTAGTTTTGGCTGTCCAAGTATTTTGCTTAGGTGTTTCATAGCACAGCATAGCATCAGGTTCGTTGGTTCTCAAGTCTCAACCTCAGCGTCTCTGGTTCGAACCCCCTTTTCCAGCAGGCGAAGTCGACAACCTACCTTACCCAATATAACCGTAGCCAACCTTACCTTATCTGAGTTATCTAGCCTTGCTGATATTGCCTTACACTATCTTTCATCGTACGGGAAGGGATTTAGGGTAATGGTAACACTCTGGCACGAAGAGCGCAAGGACGCGGGATCGCTTCTCGCTACCCTCCCAAAGGTCGACTCAGCTTTTCATTCGCCAGATGGCGTTGGTAAACTGAGCAGTAGGACGTGATGGGCGCCTTTCATGGCTGCCAAACAGTAAAATTCGACTCCTTTAATAACTTGTGATCATCCGTTCATACTATGAATTGTGACCATCCTGCTTTGTGTCAGTTTGAGATTAAACGAAGATAATTATTCTTATTCTTATTGTTACCTTTTCTAACCTTGCCTTGATGATATTACCGTATTTTACCTCAAGCTATCTTGTCTGACCGTACCTCATCTGTCCTTACCTATCCTTACCTAACATTGCATACCATGGCCTTACCTTGCGATCTTCGACCCGTGGCCTTATGGTTGTCCCTCGCATGCGCTGTGCTACGGCCCACTCTAGGTGCTTTGCCCGTGTTGGCCCATCAGCTTGGAACTCTCTTCCCCAGTCTCTTCGCCTCGAGTTACTAGCCCTCTCTCCTTCGCAGTTCCGTAGACGTCTTAAGACTTTTTGTTTCCTAATTCAGGCACTGACGGAGGTCGAGAGCGCTGCTGATTTCTTAGCGGCGCTTTATAAATGTTCGATTACAATTACAATTACATGTCTTTTGCAGTCGTACTTACCTTAATTAAACCTGCCTTACTCTACTTCATTTGACCTTAATTCGCCTTGGCATATCTCGCCTAACCTCTCTGTACCTGTGTACAAGGAAACAACACTGAATTAAACAACTCAGCTGGCTTATAAACATAAACATGGAAAGAGGAGTGGCAAAGCAAGTGGTTTTCGAGGAATTTGGAGGCAGAAAAACCTGAACCATATTACTAATTACGCGACTTTAATTAATATGGTATGCATGGCCGCGTTGGGTATAATGAACAGTGGAGAGCCAATCCAGTTTAAAGTCTATACCTGTTTTCATCAATGTAGGTATGCAGGTATGCACTCAGAGCTTCGAGAGCCTCAATGGGAAAGTATTGAGCCGACCATTGTGGGTCTTTCTATCTGTCTGCCTGTATCCGTGTATATCTCTGCTTCTATATCTGTCTTCAGCTGTGTTTATGTCTTTCAATTTAGGTGTGTTTATGGCTTTTATGAGACAGGTAAAGAATTATGCCTCAGTTTTACGCCTGTCTGGCTCTCTATCTATCTGTCTATCTGTTAATATGGCTGTACGCCTTCTGTTTTGTATTCATTATAAATGAATTTGGGAAAGATATCTATAGCAATGAAAATATGTTGATGTATTCCTTCCACCTAAGTATACCACGCGTCTAAGGAATTCCATAGTAGCGTATAAATAATTGCATCACCTTTGCCTATACATGCTTCTTACGCGTTCTTACAGAAGTTTTATGCGTTCTTACAGAAGAGTCTAAACTAAACGTGTCACCTTTACCGATGCTTTCTTTTGCTTACCTTTGTCTATGCTTTACCTCTGCTGTCTTTTGCTTACCTCTACCTATACTTTATCTTTGCCTACCTTTGCCTTTGTTTTACCTCTGCTGTCTTTTGTCTTTACCTTTACCTATATATGCTTTACATTTGCTTACCTTTCCCATGGTTTACCTCTGCTGTCTTTTGTTTACCTTTACCTATGCTTTACTTTTGCTTACCTTTCCCATGGTTTACCTCTGCTGTCTTTTGTTTACCTTTACCTATGCTTTACTTTTGCTTACCTTTCCCATGGTTTACCTCTGCTGTCTTTTGTTTACCTTTACCTATGCTTTACTTTTGCTTACCTTTCCCATGGTTTACCTCTGCTGTCTTTTGTTTACCTTTACCTATGCTTTACTTTTGCTTACCTTTCCCATGGTTTACCTCTGCTGTCTTTTGTTTACCTTTACCTATGCTTTACTTTTGCTAACCTTTCCCATGCTTTACCAATGCTTTCTTTTGCTTACCTTTACCTGTGCTTCACCTTTGCTTACCTTTGCATGTGTTTTACCTTTGCTTTCTTTTGCTTACCTTTACCTATGCTTTATCTTTGCCTACCTTTGTCTGTGTTTACCTTTTGCTTCCTTTGCTTACCTTTGCCTATATGCTTTACGTTTGCTATACCGTTTGCTTTCCTTTACCTATGCTTTTACTTTGCTGCCTTCTGCTTGCCTTTACCTATGCTTTAAGAGTATACTTTCCATAGGGACATGTAAGTAACTCTGTTGTATTTACATAATACGCTGCTGATGAGTGTCTATAAGAAGCGTGTTACCTCTATATATCTTACATATATAGCCTAATACCTATTTTGCAGAAGGTAGATTTAACCCACAATCCGTTTCCATTCAATCGATTATTATCACGCAATGATAGCAAGGTATACAGAGGTTGAGACGGATGCACAGATGTCTAGAGAAGTACATATAGAGGGACGAACATCTGGAAGAACAAAGAAGAAGGACGAGACAAAGGCGCTGGATCTTAAAGGCGGAGAACAAAGAACGCGGATAAGTTTGTTCATGAGGTCTATATATAGACTTAGTGCTTCTTGTGCATGGTAGATTACCTTTATATAAATATATATCCCCCATCTGACTGAGGATACATGCTTATATATATACATATATATATAATTATATATATATATGTATATGTAGATATTTGTTGATGCAGGCCGTTGCAAATTAGATGTATACATAGAGCATTGGTGTTATCGCGTGTATAGATATATAGAATTTGAATTTCGGGCGATTCTGTCAGTGTACGCGGGTGAATGCATGGATCAAGTTTTTATATAGCGCAGTCTAACACCTCACAAGACGAACTAACTGATATGAACAGCTGCGTTTAATTTAGTAATGTAGTAATGTACCACCTTATATGCTGGCATGAAAGGGGAAGTGACTGTATAACCCCATCAGAATTCTTCGACTCCATGGGCGTATTTAGGGGTGGTTTTACGGGTTCAAACCCCCCTCCCCCAAATGAATGCATTACTGTTATTAAACACGAGAAATATAGAAAAGACGACCATTTCCAATCCTCCCCCAAAGCTAAAACCCCTCCGAAATGTTTTCCTGGCTACGTCCATGTGCGACTCCATCCCTATAGTCTATCTTATTGGACGCAGTATAAGATGATGCCACTCCGCGGTGTAGCTGTACTAAGACCGCTCCAGGTGATTCACAACTCTGTTCGTAATACATACCTTATCACATCCAGTGTAAATCGTTTCTTATAAAGTTTCAGCGTATGACCTTTGCATCGGCTGTGGTCATCAGACTCAGACCGCTGTCCGTGGTCAACGGAGAGGAACTTATCCTGCTCAGTACGATCAATACCGTTTCCAGTTGGAAAACATGTATTGTAGCAGTGCCTTAAATACTCAGAAATTTCAATTGAAAACTCTTTCTCAAACTGTCAAACTGTAACTGAACTGGTAAGTGAAAGTTCAGGAATTAAAATGAAATCGTTTGTAGTTGACTTGAGATAATCTTTCAAAAATTAATACTAGTCCCTACATAGTGGACACTCCAGGCAAATCAACCGTACAATCAAGACAATGTCAATTGCACACTTTATGCCAGAAAACACTACTTTAGACACTGAATTGCCTAGTGAGCGGTTGTTCGTTTTTGGATCACCCTGTATCATATATATATATATATATGATATATGATATATATAAAAATATATATATATACAATAATACATTTGATGATGATGATGATGATGAGTTCTCTGTCTGAAGGCAGGTCCATTGGCTTTTATGCCACCCGGGGATGAGAAGAGTGAGGTGGTCTCCCGTTGCCTTCCTCACAGACACTTTTTGTGGGCGAGCAACTTGTCCAAGGTCGCTACGCAGTGGCTTGAGGTAGATTCGAACCTGCGACCCTCCGGTTACAAGGCACAGAACATACCGCTACACCACGGTCCCACAATTGCACGTACATGTATATTATATCTTCATTGAGGCCACTTGGCGTGTTTACATAAAGCATGACTCTGTCTTGCGGACTTTCTGTTAACGGAATTTAGTCACGACCATCCTATTTGTTCGACCTGTAATGGTTGGCACCGAGTCGGCATACATCAAAGACCTGTTTGTTCCTGTTAAGAGTCAGATTGTTCGCCGATCACTATGCTCTGCTGAACCGTCGAAGATTTACAGGTTCCTGGCTTCCGTACATCGATGTGAGTTCACCGGGCTTTACCGTTCATCAGGCCTTCCTCTTGGAACAAGAATTCCGTCAAATAAGACTTATGCGCACAGTTCAATTGATTAAGCTCTACAGCTATTTCCTGGTTACCTAAAGTCGCATTTGGTTTTCTACGTTCAATCAATCAATCAATCAATCAATCAATCAATCAGCCAATCAATCAGTCAGTCAATCAATCAATTTCTTTATTCAAAATCAAGTTGGCAATATCGCCGCTTGTTACAGCAGACAGCAGTAACACGGTCAATATGGAGGTGGCTTAATAGAGCATGATATTCGGTAGATATTCTTAAATAGGACACGTTAAATAAAGCTGCCATCATCATCGGCAGGGAGCTGATACTCAATTACCCAAGTGGCCGTGGGCAAAGATCATACGGCGTCTGAGAGCGATCTAGATTCTAGAGGAATAGTCTGTTGAAAACACGCCCAGTGTTAGTCCGAATTGCTGTGAAAAGACGAGAGTCAGCCTCACCCGAAAGCTTTGCAGCTTCTGGCGCTTCCTGGGCAATTAGGACCCTGCGCTTCGTCTTAGGTATTAATTGTCCTAATCTGTGTCTGTGTCTATCTTCAGCATTTGTATAGCCCCACCAGGCCGGTGAGGCACAGATGAGCTGTCAAATGGTAGTCATTTTTGCGACTTCGCAAATGGAGAGATGGGAGAGAGACCGTGCACCATGGGACCTTAGAACTCCGAGAACATAGGCCTATATTGATGATAAGCATGATGATAAAACAGCTTCGATATGAGATGACATTCTAAGATCCTGGTGCGTAATGAAGGTTCTTGGCGTGAATCAACTCGCTCTGCCCCAGAGATGACCACAAGAATCAGTTTAGTAGAAACCCTTCTGGAGAAATACATCTCACGTGTCTTTGATTTATTTAAACGGAGAGTGTTGGCTCTGTCCCGGTTTGAGATATTTTGACTTAAAAAGCCATACAAGCAGAGCATTTGGTAGGTGGCTAACGGGCGCTACCATAAATGCTTTGTAACATTGCATTGTTACATAACAAACAGCGTAACAATGGCACCCATCTAGATTTTCAAATGATCAATAAGGTAGCGGACAAAGTGTATTGCAGGCTGTCTGTTCTGTTAGTAGTTAAGATTTATGTCTTCTGTCATTTGTGTTCTTGTGAATTGTTTAATTGTCATAACATGTAAATGTACAACCCAGTGCGTTTGTCAGGCGCTAAATTAAAGAAAAAATATTATTATTATTATTAATATACAGAAAGTATCTAACACGTTTAGAACACGCGTGGAAGCACTTTGAAGCGCCCCTGAAACTACATTGCTATTGAAATGCGCTGATTAGACTCATTTATATTACATTACATCCCGAGCCTTCAAGGCTAAACCTCGTGACGAAGCTGGGTGGCTGCTGACTGACTAGATGTCATGAAGCCGTTGTTACTGTCTTGATCTGTGTGATTTCGTGGAGAAATCGAAGTTTGAGAAAGATCAAAGCAAAACAACCGATATGTAAGGACAATTCGTTACTCCGATAACAACTCTCAAATAATCACGATGAATTAAATACTCACCCTAATTACCGATATTCCACATCACTGCTTCGAAACGTAGCATTCGGCCACGGTGAGTTTAATCCAACGTCTTAAAACACTACTTAAGATGTTGTTTACTCATGCGTGACTTGGCCCGGCCAACTTCCCTCGGAGTCCGTGAAACATGCCCAGCGTTGATTCGCCCAGTAGGTCAATCGATACGCGAGAAAATCGATGACCTGTCGGCTCCACGGCTCACTGACAGGCATCTCTAGGCAAGTGTTGAAGTCGAGCATACCTTAGCCGAGCTGCGGTGACTGGTTTTCTTCGAGCCGTAAGACGCCCTAAACGTCTTCAGATATCGCTCCAATTCGAGGCGAGGATAAACTTAGTCATCGTTATTACCTGTGACGGTTTTTATCCTCATTAGAATCGTCCAGGTGTAGTTTATTTCAATTTCATATCGATGGAAATGTTTCTCGGCCAGTGCCCGCTACTCGCTCGGTGACAGTACCGCGCTTGACTGAGCATGCGTCTATACTAACGCCCACTGGAAGCAAGCGAGAGAATGATCGAGCCACAAAGGCACTGCCAGGTCACGTGCGCAGGTGAGTGAATGGCCGGAGTCAAAGAGGCGACGCGGCGGCGGTTCCAACCAAAGCAGAACCTCTGGTCAAAACACGTGGAGCGCTCAATAAATTGGGATTCCGGGAAAAGCGATGCCAACAAATATATTTGTCTGCTCTTCGTTGTTTGCTAGATTTGATAAGAATATTAACCCAGTCTGTATTCCATGATTATCATCGTCGTCGTCATCATCATAATCATAATCATCATAATAATAATCACCACCACCACCACCACCACCACCACCACCACCACCACCACCACCACCACCACCACCACCACCACCACCACCACCACCACCACCACCACCATCATCATCATCACCACCATTATTATTATTATTATTGTTATTATTATTATGATTATTATTGTTATTATTATTATTATTATTATTTTTATTTTTATTATTATTGCTATTATTATTATCATTATTATCATTATTATCATTATTATCATTATTATCATTTTCATTGGCATTGGCATTGGCATTATCATTATTATTATTACAATAGAAGGCGCTGTTAGTCAGTCGCCAGGTGAAGATCTGTCAACTATCCCTTCTCACCTTTATTCATTTTTATTGCTTTTACTGCAGTATTATTGCTTGCTACAACTCGTTTTCTATTGCTGACCATGCAATTACTCACTGCTTAATATCGTGTCCTCTGCTAATTCCACTAGAGGCCTATTTCTAAATGCATCCTCGTAGGCCTACGTACATGTAGCCCTTGGAAAACCGTCTTTACCCTCGAAGCCCTAACAGTGTACTGGTTACCTCTAAGATATTGATTTACTGTGCAAATGTTAGTCGTTTTACCTGCGTGACAGGCCAAACAAAGACGAGAACGCCATTTTAGCCTACCTGGCTGTCACGGCTGCTGCAGCTGGTGATGTGTTTGGCTGGTGATGCTGTGAATCTGATTCAGAAGAACGATGACAACGATGAATGTGAAACTATTGAATGCTTCAGGCTAATCTCACTGTCTCGTTCAACACTAGCTATAGAAAGAACTGTCTGGGCTAATATATCAGACAGACAGACAGACAGACAGACAGACACATACACAGACACAGACACAGACAGACACAGACAGACAGACAGACAGACAGATAGACAGACAGACAGACAGACACCCACGTACACACTGACATACACAAACCGAGACACACTGGCAGAAACACGCCGACATACAGACACACTGACATACTGACACACAGACAGAGAGTCAAGCAAAGAGACAGACAGAATGATATATTTGATATACTGTGCAAATGTTAGTCTAGGCAATTCAGATAAATTTTAAATGACCCGCGCGTACTTCTGTACCAGACATACGATGTTTAGATCTACATCTCTGCCTCTCTGCCGTTCTCTGTCTGTCTGTCTGTCTGTCTGTCTGTCTCTTTCTCTCTCTCTCCCCCTGTCTCTGTCTCTGTCTCTCTCTGTCTCTGTCTGTCTGTCTGTCTCTCTTTCCCTGTCTCTGTGTGTGTCTCTCTCACTCTGCATTACGGTCACTCTATCTTTAAGTCTGTATGTATGTTGCTTTCTCTTGGTCTTTCTGTCCATCTGATTATCTGTCTGCGTCTGTACATCTCTGTGTGGCCGTCTATCTAACTGCATGTCCTTCTGTTAACCACTTTCTCAGTCTATCTGTCCCTCTGTCCAATCAGTTTCCCTCCCCTGCGCATGTGCGTCAGTCTGTGCTACATTGCCTCCGATGATGTCAGCCAATAGCTTTTTTGTTCTGTGTAATTACGCATGTGCCCTAAGGCCCACAGCAATATTAGGCTACTTTAATTACAGCTGTCGTTCAAAACGAAACAGGTAGCCTAGCTGAATAATATTAAGGGGCACCGGTCATTTCATCATCATCTGTTCAAGTTTTGGATTTATTTTACGGTAGCAGAAATGCTACCGCCGTTAAAAGTCAACACTGGACAGAAACTGGGTCTCGCACATTTGAATGACATTTTTTGTGAATTGGTTCACTATAAATAACAATGATGATGATGATGATGATGATGATGATGATGATGATGATGATGATGATGATGATGATGATGATGATGATGATGATGATGATGATGATGATGATGATGATGATGATGATGATGATGATGATGATGATGATGATGATGATGATGATGATGATGATGATGATGATGATGATGATGATGATGATGATGATGATGATGATGATGATGATGATGATGATGATGATGATGATGATGATGATGATGATGATGATGATGATGATGATGATGATGATGATGATGATGATGATGATGATGATGATGATGATGATGATGATGATGATGATGATGATAAAGTAATAAATCCATTGCTTTGTTTTAGTTCTCTCTACCAACAGTTCTGCTGTAGTGAAGGAAACTGCGTTCTTTAGAATGCTTGAAATTAAGTTAGTAAATTCTTGTATTTTTTGGTGTATTTATCTGTGTATGTTTGTTAATGTTAAAGAAGAAGTGCTGCACTTAAATACAGCCTTAGGGGCAGATAATGGCTTGGAGTGTTAGCTACTTCGTTTTCTTAGCCTCGGCATATGAGGGCGGGTGGCCAGTCCTCTCCCTCGTCGTCAGATCTTCCCACCGACAGTGTGCGGTCAGTGTACTCAATACAGCTGAGTGCATGGCTCAGAAATCTTCAAGCAAATTACTCCCTGTCGGGGATCTGAATCCCTGACCTCTCGGTTGATACCCCAGCACGCTAACCACTCGGCTATCGCGCACTCGTTGATGTTTACTAGGTCTATAAATTATTTCATTAATTAATTCATTCATTCATTCATTATGAGAATTTCTATAGCGCCCCTTCAAGAAACCTACTCAGGAGCGCTCCCAGCCCAGCCACGACTAAAGTGTTGCTGGTGTTATTAACTGCTTCTAATCCTTATCTGAACGAATCGTGTTATACCATGTAATACATGACTGTATAGGCCTATATGAGCTTGTCAGATTCAAATGAAGGCTACTTACCTACCTTATTTCCTTTTTACTAGTTATCTATCTATCTATTTACTTAGAGATTAAAAAGTATGTAGGAATTCATGTTGGAATGAAAAAGCATATATCAAGAATGTATGTATGATTGTAAATATGCATACATAGGCCTACATACATGTAGGCTGCGTGGAAAAATGCAACTTTCAGTGACCTCTCAGCAACATATTATCATTGTACTTCATAGTCGCTTTCTTTCATTAATTCGTTAACTAATTTTTATTACGTATTCGTGGATCATTGCCGAAAGCAGAGGCTTAGTTGTGTCATAGTTTAGAATATCCAGAAATGTTTTGCTTTTCCTGATTCCTGTATGGCGTTCAGTGGCGGCGCCAGCATGGGGCTAGGGTGGGCTGAAGCCCCCCCCTATCGGTGGCTCAGCCCCCCCAAACAAAAGTGGGAAATCACTGCCAATGCCAGAGAGGAGGGGAGAAAGGGAAGGAATTGGGGTTTTAGCCCCCCAAACCTGAAATCCTGGCGCCGCTACTGATGACGTTTAGGCGGTTTTAGAGCTGCTTTGTGCGTATTGGATGCCAACGATTCAAAATGTCATCGTCGACTAGTCAACTTTTATTAATGACTAATTACATCATGAAATTTATTGATTATTTATGAAACGATGTAAAGCTGTGGACACCTGCTATTACAAAGCGCTGATAAAGCGACCTTTAGCATTTATCACGTGCCATGGTAGGATTATATATATGTGTGTGTGTGTGTGTGTGTGTGTGTGTGTGTGTGTGTGTGTGTGTGTGTGTGTGTGTGTGTGTGTGTGTGTGTGTGTGTGTGTGTGTGTGTGTGTGTGTGTGTGTGTGTGTGTGTGTGTGTGTGTGTGTGTGTGTGTGTGTGTGTGTGTTTAGTTTATACGTGTGTGATCGACTGAGGTTATTTATTTAATTAACTTATAAATCAATGCCAAAGAGACTGAGACAGGTTTTTGCTTCAATATTAAGATATATAGGCACGTGAAAGTACACAAAATTAATTGGTCCGAGTCAGGGATTCCAATCAGCAGGTGCCAAAACGTATCCACTGGATTACGGACACAGTCCGTTAACCGGAATTTTGAGCATCCAGTAATGTGTGTTTCTTGATGTGTTGGGTTCTTGCATGGGGCGTAAGACATCTTTGCTCATGTTGCGAGCGATCCAAGATGGCGTCCAGGAGCCCAGCTAAACGCTGACGCAAGTTGGTGGTTTTTCCACCTGGACTGACTGAACGGTGGAATTTAAACCAGCCCAGATTTCTTCGCCGGTTGGGAGGATCTCGAAAGGCGGAAGGATGGAAGAGCTAGTGCCCCTCAGCTCTAGAGTGTACGCGAACGGGATGAGAGGAATTCCGGTGGCCCAGTCAAGTGGCGATCCTGACGTCGTGTCTAGCAGAGAGAAACAACAAGCAGACCATTTATTTATTTAAAGCAATTTATTTATTTAAAGCACGATATATGCTATCAATATAATGAAATCTAGCCTTAATTATCTTGCAATAGTCAGGGTAATTATTTCTAAATAAAGGACCTGTTATTATAGGGCCGTGTACGACGGTAAATTAGTTTTCAGTGGCTTCTTCTTTTGGTTCTCTGTCTTCCTACGCAGGTTCGTACGTCCAATGTCGCTATTCTCACACTGTATTCGTCAGGCGGCAACACAGTTAAGCATTTCCTATTTGGCTCACAGACCCAATATCATCACCATTGTCTACTCCAGTCGATAAATACGATGTAAATAAGTAAGTATAATGACGCATGTATACGCTAGTTTGCAAAGAGTTATGCTGTAGGAATACACTATGCGACTCAATACGTACACTGATACGAGATTTCTCATAATTAATTAATAGGTCTACAGTGAAATGTAATGCAGTACAAGAGGAAGATATAATGCGATGATCTACACGGCAGCACTTACACACAATGTCCCCTTCCGATCCGTACCGATACCTCTTTCCATGAGTGTCAAAGATAGCCTGTACGGCTGCCAAACCAATTCTCTCCTGCGACAGAAATAAACCGCTGACTCTGACAACAAGTTATTAGTATCAGACACGGTGGCCGATTGAAAAGAGCACTTGACCTGCATCGCTGAGAGTACGGGTTCAAGCCTCGCCCGAGGCAGTTACTGTGTAGGTACCTTGAGCAAGTCCTTCACTCACAGTTGCTCAGCGCCGTCGATGTTCTGTCGTATGGTCGTGTGCGCACTTGTGAACTTTGGAAATAGGGCAATAGCAAATGCAGTTGTATTGCGGTGTATTGTATCAGACAACCGAACTGACATTGTTGTTTTGGTTGAGATTCCTACCACGACGTAGAATGTAATGTAATGTAACAGAATACTTGTAGAGCGCGTTTTAAGAGCCTCTCTGAGGCGCATAGAAGATTGGAATGAACGTTTTACTAGAACATTAAAGTTAGGGAGGAGATTCTAAACATGATATTGGTAGCCTAAGGTCAATTTAGGTTCCTGCCTGACAATTTTCTTTGGGGTTCTGACCATGCCAGATTAGTTTGCAATTAGCTTCTTTGTAATTGCAATTGTTATCTGACATTTATAATGCGCCACTTCTGGAACAAACTCATCAATGGTGCTCTCGACCAGAAAGAAATTTATTTCAAAAACTTTATTTCAATATCTAACTATGACAGTCTTAGTTAACTTTGAGTTTCTTTTCAAAAATTTACTTTGAAGTTCTTACCATGGCATTGTAGTTTAGAGCGATGTTCTTACCAAGGCGAGGTAGTTCGAAGGAGGTATGTTCGAGAATGACCAAGGGGGTAAGTACATTTGTCCACTGGAGTGGAGAGTCCAGAAAAGGTCCCAGCCACCCTCAAGACTTAGAAGGAAGTCGCAGATCGCTCTCGTCTCAGGCTCCGAGTTTGCGGTTGGCCCGGGGTACGTTTCATTGCACGGACTGGTGCTACCGGAAGCTGCACAACACCATAAATAACATTCGACCTTACTTACCCATACAGAACGATCTGTTGTTGGACATATTAATTAAATATCCCTAATGACTACGAATAGTTTGTAGGCCTATGTATATATGCATAAGGACACCTAATATAGCGGATTTTAGGTAACTCACAAAGCTGTAGTAGTGGTGGTGGTGGTGGTAATGGTAGTAGCAGTATTGGTGGTTATGGTAGTGGTAGTAGTAGTAGTGGTGGTGGTAGTGGTGGTGGTGGTAGTGGTGGTTGTGGTAGTGGCCTGCAGTAGTAGGCTACTAGTGGTAGTAGTAGTAGTGGTGGTGGTAGTGGTGGTGGTGGTAGTGGTGGTTGTGGTAGTGGCCTGCAGTAGTAGGCTACTAGTGGTAGTAGTGGTGGTGGTGGTGGTGGTAGTGATAAGTAATGAAAGTCGTAGTGGTAGTAGTAGTAGTATATATATATATATGTATGCACGTACGTTTAAGTTTGTACATATATATGTGTAAATCGGTGAAGGTAATGATAAATAAAATTATGTCAAATGGTCACTAGAGAATATAATAACGACAGAAATAGAACTCTGTGAGGGATTCGCTCAAGTCAACTGGCATTCTTTCTGCATGTATATATGACGCCTTTTAATCATGATTCGTAATTGCAATCATGTTTTATACATCGCCTTTAAAAATAAAGACTTTTTGGTTTTTTCAGGCCCCTACAACAGTGCTTCCCAAACTTTTCAGTGTCACCGACCGGCAGAATTAACTTTTCACGGACGGACCGGCAGAATTAACTTTTCAGTGTCACGGACCGGCAGGAATATTCCCACATGTATCAGGACTGGTGCCCAATTTATTAATTATTTCTGTTTTTCGATCACCTAAAATAGGTTCCTCAAATATGTATTCAAATTGATCAAAATGCATGTTTAGCCAATTCCATTACTCTATTGCTCTTTAACTGTTAGCCTAATAATTGTTTTCTGTTACGGTCGACTTTTTAAAATATAATAGTCATTTCTTGATTCCACCACTTTTGGAAACACTGCCTTACAACACAGAGACAGAGACAAGATGGAATAACCGCCTCTTCTAAGTAACTCCCAAAAGCGCTACACCCAGTACAAAATGCTCGTAAGCATGCAAGGTCATATGTAAAGTTAATCCACCTGTCTCCAAGCGCTTATCGCAACTAATCCAGAGGTCGAAGGATTTTTCGGTTGAGGCGAAAACGCGAAGACACCTTATTAACATCTGACTTGCCTCTAATCTAATTTAACGGCCCCGAGAGGATGGTGGGATTAGCCTGATCCAGTTTGTACACATTCTGCTGACGTTCGTACAAATCAAATGACTAGAAGGGCTCAGCATTAGTTATTCTGCACCGCCCCAGACAGTGGCCCACGAGATGGATTAGATAAAATTGTGATAGAGATATAGATATGTAGATATATAGATAGAAAGATAGACAGATAGATAGATAGATAGATAGATAGATAGATAGATAGATAGATAGATAGATAGATAGATAGATAGATAGATAGATAGATAGATAGATAGATAGATAGATAGATAGATAGATAGATAGATAGATAGATAGATAGATAGATAGATAGATAGATAGATAGATAGATAGATAGATAGATAGATAGATAGATAGATAGATAGAAGATAGACAGATAGACAGGTAGACAGATAGACAGATAGACAGATAGACAGATAGACAGATAGACAGATAGATAGATAGATAGATAGATAGATAGATAGATAGATAGATAGATAGATAGATAGATAGATAGATATGTAGATATATAGATAGACAGATAGACAGATAGACAGATAGACAGATAGACAGATAGATAGATAGATAGATAGATAGATAGATAGATAGATAGATAGATAGATAGATAGATAGATAGATAGATAGATAGATAGATAGATAGATAGAAAGATAGACAGATAGACAGATAGACAGATAGACAGATAGACAGATAGATAGATAGATAGATAGATAGATAGATAGATAGATAGAAGCTGTAGTCAATCTTTTTGTCGCTCTGCATATCTCTCAGTATTTGTCTGGGTCCGATTATCTGTGTGTGTCTGTACGTCCGTCTGTCCGCCTCCCTCATTCTATGTCTTTCTATTAATTTACTTGGTTGCTTATCTGCCTGTACCTATCTCTTCCTATTAGATTCTCTTTCTTCCACATAGGTCTTTCCGTCAGTCCGTGTGTTCAACATTGCTTCCACTCTTCATTTCTCCTGCATAATTGCGTTTCTTTCCGTGGGGCGTAGGCCAACAGCAATATTACTTTAAATTACGGCTGCCAATCAAAAGAAACCAGGAACCTAAACATAATTATGGGATTATTTGATCAGCGTCTGTTTGAGTTTCCAGAATAATTGTACTTCCTGTTACAGGTGCATAATAGATGCATTGTTATGTTCTGTTTTGTCTGTCAGATGTTCTGCTCCTGCGAGAGAAAATGAGTTCTTTAGAATGCTTAGAATTTATTGTCTAAGCCGATGAATTTTTTGTATTTAGCTGTGAATGGTTAACGTGCTCAACTGTCAATCGAGAGGTCAGGGTTTCAAATCTCCGCCATGCAGGGCAGAAATTTTGTTCGAGATTTCTGCTCTGCCTGCGCCCCTAGCCAACTCAGCTATAATGGGTACACTGACCGTACACTGTCGGTGGGAAGATGAGACGGCGAAGGAGAGGACTGTCACTCGACTTCATTTGCGAGGCTAAGAAAATGAAGTCGCTAACATGTCTCTTAGGCTAGCTTAAGGGACTGCTCTTCCTCTTCTTCTTAGCCGTGAATATCCGTTGCATCGTTAAGGCCCAGGCTCCGGAAAGTGGGAAATCACTGCCAACGCCAGGAGGAGGAGGAGGGGAGAAAGGGAAGGACTTGGAGCTTTAGCCCTCCCCCAAACCTGAAATCCTGGCGCCGCCACTGCAAGTCTAGCTTGTCTTAAGTCTTATAGTCATCTGTTTTAACTGCTAATCGAACCCATTCGATTGTTCTATCCCATATGGTGCATGTAAGCTTCTCAGCCTAATTCCTTATACACTAAATCCTAGTTCTCTGTCTTATTGAGCACATCTTCAAGACATTTATCTTATCACTGCTCTGCTCGCAGGTTTTGGTGCGACAACTTCTAAGGCCTCGAGCACTAGACATCGGCGCGAAAGAATAATAATGATGATGAGTATGATGATGATGATTATAATAATAATAATTATTATTATTATTATCATTAATATCATTATTTATATTTATTATTATAATAATTTTTTTCGCCCGAGGTAGAAAAGATCCCTCAGGGTCTAAGAAACTATACTACTGTGTTTAAAGGTTCTCGCCCCCCATCGTGCATATCAAAAGTGCCTCTGAATGCCACTGCATTAAATCGCTGTGTACAATATAATAATAATTATTATTATAATTAATCATTATTTAAAATAATTAAAACTAAATTGATAATGTTAATTTCGTTTGGTCATTCACATCTTCGGCTGCCACCTTCAAAAATCTGGAATCACCTGTTACTTAATGACTTAGCCCTACCGGAAGCGACCTACTAGGCTACTACATCACCAAAATATAAACTTTTCTACATCCAAAACTGCGAATGTCAAGGTATCTGTATAGGCCTACATACAATATTGAAACTTTTAATGGACTCTCAAAAGAATGTAGATGCCGTGGTTAACTTTTAAATAATATTATTGAGTAATTCCTTAATTAGATCTCATTAAGTAATTCTGAATCAATGCGGACGGTAATGAAGCCAATCGTGTCAATGTTTAAAATATTCAGAAATCTAGAAACGTAGCCTATTGTGTTTTCCTGATTCGTGTAGGCTTGTGCGGTTATTGGGCTTGTTTAGCGTATCGGGCGCGGCTTGCATGCCGACAGATTAATATGCCATCGCCGATTTGTCAAATTTGACTAATGAATTAATTACATGTCAGTAATTATTTATTTATTGCGAGAAATAATAGGGCCAGTTGTGTCAATGCTTAAAGCATCTAGAAATGCGTTTTATGATTCATTTTGGGCGTTTCTGTGGTTTTTTGGACATCTTTTTGAGTGTTTGGTGCAGCCAAGTAGTGAGCGATCCAAGATGGCGTCATGTTGTGTAGTTAAACGCTGACGCAAGTTGGTGGTTTTTCCACCTGGACCTGTTGAACGGTTGCCTTTAGGCCAGCCCAGATTTCTTCGCCGGTTGGGAGGATCTCGGAAGGCGGAAGGACGAAAGAGTTTAGGTCTCTCAGTTCCAGAGTGTACACGAACGGAATTAATGGAACTCCGGCGGCCCAATCACGTGATGTTCCTGACGATGCATCTAGACAGACAGACAACAAACGAATACTTAACTAATTTGTGTAAAGCACTATTACGGTTTTACGCGCTTTAGGTTATCTAGCGCTATTCGAGTAGTATTCTCACAATCAACAGCCTATTGTTATGAGCGACCTTATAAACTATAGGTTAACTATAGGTTGCTGGAGTTAAGTGTTGAGCATGACGAGCAGTTGTGTACAGTACACAACAGAACAGAGCGCAGTAGGCTACAGTTCAATGGGAAACAGTGAAGTCCAGAATAGTTGGAAACAACGATCACCCTTATAATTATTATTCACAGCTAGGCCTAGGGCTAAAGTAAGGAAGATTCCAATGTTAGACCTATAACTTTTATTCAAAACGCAGAAGCCTGCTTGTAAATGCAAACATGCGATTTTGGTAGACCTGTTGATGTTAGGGCCATCCAAGGATTACCTTAAAGGGCGTGGCAAATATTCAAACGCACAGATCTCATAAAGTTGCCATAGAAATTCTTTTTCTCGTTATTCATTAGATGATACCCCATTTAAGTACTTTCCTGTTTGGCTCAGAATCTCAATATCTTCACCATGTTCTACTAGACAAGCAAGATGTAAATAAGTAAGTAAGTATGGCTCATGCATATGTTAGTTTACACAGATTAATGGTGCAATAATACACTACAAAACTCTACACGGCACAATATATAAATAGACAGCAATTTTTCCATAATCAGTGCAGTGAAATGCAATGCTGCACAAGGAGAACGTATGCTATACAGTATGATAATATACATAAGATGACTTACACAGAATTACGCTGGCAGCTCCGAACTGATATATCTTTCCATGGGTGTCGAAGATTGCCTGTGTACCTGCCCTACCAACTCTCTCCTATGACAACAACAAACAACAGCATGTTGACAACAGACAACACAATTGACACTGTCATTTTGGTTAAGCTTCCTGGATGACATAGTAGTTGTGTCTTACTATAATAACATCATAGTTTGGAAGGAGATACTTGTCATGACATTCGTGGTTTGGCTTGGGAGTCTTGTGATATTTTACTCTGAATTTCCTGCCATGACCTTTTACTTTGGAGTTCTTGCCATGATAATCTTATTAGTTTGGGTGAAGCCTGGAGGTTCTTGCCATGACATTTTACTCTGGAGTTCTTTCCATAATAATCTTATTAGTTTGGGTGGAGGTTCTTGCCATGACATTTTACTTTGGAGTTCTTGCCAAGATAATCGTAGTAGTTTGGGTGAAGCCTGGAGGTTCTTGCCATGACATTTTACTTTGGAGTTCTTTCCATGGCATTCGTAGTTTTGATTAGGAGTCTTGTTTTGATATTTTACTCTGGAGTTCTAACAATTGATAATCGTAGTAGTTTGGGCGGCATTTCTTGTAATGGCATTTTACTTTGGAGTGTTTGCCATGTCAAGCGTTGTATGGATTGAGGTTCATACACTGAGATTGAGATTTTTATTCGGAGTTCTTGTCATGACACTGTAGCTAAGAGCGAGGTTCTTACCATGGCGGCGTAGTTCGGAGGTAGTACGGTTGTGTATCCGAAGGGAGACATGTAAAGCTGGCCGTAGGTGTGGAGTGTCCAGAAGAGGTCCCAGCTACCCTGGGTACTCGTCAGGTAGTTGCTGACCGCCTGCGCCTCTGGCTCTGAGTTGGGGGCTGAACCGGCGTATGTCTCACTGCATGGACTGTCACTAGCACCAACGGCTGAACAACACAGTACACAACATTCGCTTGCAAGTCTCTCTTACCATCACAGAACGATCTGTTGTTGGACAAATTAATTTATGATATATAGTAGTAGTACGTAGGTCTACGCATGTATCTGGGCTTTTATAGTACGCTTTTTGTAAGAACCTCTCAAAGACGTTGTTCACAAAAAAGCGCTGTGCACAAGTAAGTAAGTAAGTAGTAGTAATGGCATCAGTGGAGGAAGTAGTAGAAGTAGATGCAGCAGTAGTAGTAATAGTATTAGCAGCAGCAGCGGTAGTAGTAGTAGCAGTAGCAGTAGTAGTAGCAGCAGTGTTTAGAAATTAAATTCTGCCTATTTTTGGCATATTAAGTAACTCACTCATCCACTGGAAATCAAAGTTTCGGTTGATATCTGCTCCCACACAGGCGGATCCTGCGTTCGGCTGTCGCGACTTGCGCCACAGCCTGTCCTACAAGCAATTTAAACGCAAAGACGCAGTAAATAAAAAAGCTCACTCAGCCTATCATTCGCTAGATGGCGTTGGTAAAATGAGATGTAGAACGCGATGGCATGCCTTGCATGGCTGCCGTATACAGTCAAATTCGACTCCTGTAATAACTTGTGATCATCCGTTCATACTGATTTGTAATAACACCGCGTTTGTCGGTTTGAAATAAAGAATAGGCTATCATTAATATTATTATTATATCGCTCAGTTTTATTGAACTCGTGCATTTACCGAGCGCAGGTAAACCTTAGACGCGATTTGTGGTCTAAGTCTTGAAGCCATTATCCGATATGTAAAAGAGAGGGTACTTAATCGTAGGTCTTCGCGTTTACATTACGACTCATTGTCGCTTTCACTGCCGTATTTATTTCCACGGGGTTTCTGCAGTCCATGAATAGTCCATGCTGCGAGAAGCGCCTTGTAAATTTCTAGATACGCTACGATACATTACTACTCATTGCGCATGGTAAGTTATATGGGCTACAGTAGATTGAAATGAAGAAAACCAAGTATTAACTTACGTCAGTCCACGTGTAGTCGTAACCGTCCGGATTGACGACCGGTAGAAAATACCAGTCGTAGGTGTCGCGAAAGTTTTGGATCACAGGGTCTGTTGCATACTCAGTTATCAGCTAAAATAATAAACTGTTGCACCGTTAAAATGTTATCACTAGTAATATATATTTTTTATAGTATATATATATATATATATATATATATATATATATTATTTGTGTTTATTGACAAGCTCACTAACAAACCTCAGTAAGTAACAATGAAAAAACATGATGGTACAAATATCATGACCTTATTGAACACTTCTCTTGGCAGCCTGTTAGGCGACAACTCATTTTACAGCTGCGCCTTGGGGAATGGAAGGCTGAACCGATCTAGAGAGGGCTACGGGTGTCGACCCGCGTCTTTCAAGATCAAGTATTGTCTTTCAATCAAGCATGTAACCATTTCACTGAGTGTTACCAGTTAACTATCCCCTCCACAAGATAGTTATACGCTTATTGCGTCGTTGAAAAGTTTATCGCTAATGCATGGTTATTTGTCGGGCAATGAGTTTTAGCGCATTTTGGGAGAAAGAAACATTTTTCTTTCAAGGGTTACGTGGTTAGAAAAAGTGTTTGACACTCACGTGACGGTGACTGACAAAGTTGTGCAACCTTACTGGTTAGATGTTAAGAAATTTGTGTATGTAGCCTGTAGTATAATATAGGAAATTGCAGGTTTATTGTACAGTAGGTCGTAATTCTTCTGGGCGCGACACACCCACTGAACGTTCTCTCTGGGTGCATTCGGATTTCGGACACAAGGTTCCCAGAGAGTCGGTGCCTAGGGTAGAAGATGGTGGCTGAGCTGCGATGCTGCAGTGGTGGAGTATCTGGGAATTTGCGGAAGTCAGGAGGGAAATCGTTGCAAAGTCGAGAGTATAGCTATATATTAATAAATAAAAATGCAGAAATCTGTATAGGGCTATTATGCCCCCGTTGATTAGGTACATACCCCGTTGAGCAGGTACATGTTGGTAGTCGTTGCAATCCACTCACGAGCGTGAATCGTGGCATCGACCCAGATGGCTGGCTTCTGGACGCAAGAGTTGGGAGCACCAGTAATCTATAAAAACAGCGACGACCACAGCTTAGCCAATCCGCTCTTATGACTTGTATAGCGCCTCTTTAATAATGTACAACATTATATTAAACTTTATTAACTCTCAGCAGGTCAGCAGAGCGCTTTGGG
>JACEVL010001070.1:207500-222500 GCA_020284085.1 Aporrectodea caliginosa
CGGGTATACCCGCAGACCCCTAGTGGTCACACTAAAAGCTTTCGCAACGTTAAAGGCTGCTTGATTAATGGAGAAGTCATCACAGGAAGGTTATGCTGGGCTTTCTTTTCGGTTCATAAGCCAATCAACCTATCTACAGTTCTACACACATGTGTACCTGTAACACTGGGACACGGTGGCCTATTAGTTAGAGCGCTTGGCCTGTAATGCGGAGAATACGGGTTCGATCCTCCTCCTCCTCCTCTGAGACGGTTACTCTGTAGGGACCTTGAGCAAGTCCTTCACTCACAATTGCTTAGCTACATCGATGTTCTGTCGTATGGTCACTTCTGAGCTTTTGGTAGAGGGCAATATCAACACTCAGTTGTAAACCTACAGTTGTTTCCTGCCCATCTAGTGGTCTGTGTAGTTATCTGTCCATTTTTGCACTTTCTGTATGCCTGGATCAGATAAGCGAGAACTGCTATGGCTAAAACGCGAGCCTTCGCCTTCATTGGTCCTGCACTATGGAACCAGCTTCCTCCTTTGACACGTTCCTGTTTATTAACTGGTGGGCCAAGTGCCTCTTTTCGTTGTCTGAAGACCTCTTTCTTTTCTCTGGGTCTTTCGCACTGGGAGCGCCTCTGATTAATGTGCACTGCGAGAGGCGCTATATAAATTGATAGATACATTGATACAATACAATACAATATGATCAGATTAGCTAGGATAAGATAAGTTCAAATTCCTAGGTGAGATTATATCATAATTATGAGGTGCGACGATCATTTCGTCAATTATTTTAAGAGATACCTCATCGTAGGTATGGTAGGCAAGGAACCAGTCGCCTCCAATTCTCGCCTTCGCGTTCTCCGCTGCCTCAAGGTCAATATCGCTGTCAGTCAATAGAAGTATTATTACAAAAACCAGTCAGAGCGCTGTTAATACTCACTGCTATTCAAAGAAACAGCAGCACACAACAGTCACAATTAGACGTTTCGTAGCTACTCATCTGTATGTATGTATGTATGTACGTATAGAGATATGCATATATGTTTTATAAGTGCATAAAGATATGCATGTATGCACGTAGAGAGGTATGCATGTATAAACGTATAGATATATGTATGTGCGTATTGAGCTATGTATGTATGTACACTCTTAAAATTGCAGAGTTTTCTCAGCTATGGTTTTCTGAGTTGTCATGATAAACTTCATTGAACTATGCAAAATTGCTATTGCAACAGAGAATTTAGTTTAGTCAGCAAACTTTAGCTGAAAGAGGTAACTTGCGCTTTGGTAATTCTGCTAAGAATGCCTAGATGGTAGGCATACTCAAAATGACTTTTCGCTAACGTGTCTTCACAAAGCGTTTGTCTTTATAACTTATCCAAATAGGGTGAACGTGCTAATTATCGTCAGGTACCCAGTTACCGTCATAAGTGAGCGTTTTTAATAAGTTTCTTTTTTGCGATTTTCTGGATTTACATTATTTTTTTAGTCACGAGTTCCTTATTAATCGCTTGATTAAATGCTGTAAAAGTTTTATTGTTATAAGCAGTTACGATTACAGAAAAAAATATAAATCTTCCGCACGTAAAAGAGTGTGATATTTATCCGTTTTCTCGATAACGAACGACTGACAATTTTGACGCTTTTCTTTGTAATTGTTTAGTTGTGATCATCACCGCAACAAACAACGCATACCATAGACTTTTCTCTGCAACATTTTAGTATTTTACGACTAATTTAATGTTATATTCGTGAAATAATATCGATGACGCCAACTAACTTCTGAAAACAAGCAAAAATTAATTACCGTCAGGCTATGACGATAGATTTTTTAGTTACCGGCATGACGAAAGTAGACAAATTTTTAATTACCGTCAGGCTATGACGATAGATTTTTTAGTTACCGGCATGACGAAAGTAGACAATTTTGATACCGTCAGTACACGGATATAGCACAATGATCAGTGGTGTAGTGGGGGAACGTGGGGGAACGCCGTTCCCCCACTTTTTTTCTCACACTATGCAAAATTCTTGCAAGATGGCACTTTTTGCTTACTTCAATATCCAGGCGTTCCCCCACTTCATTTTTTAGGACTACACTACTGACAATGATTGTGGCATGGTCAAAAAAACTTGACATTTTTCTTTGTGGTTGGCTTTTCTGAGTACCATCTTGCTAAAAATCTTTAAACTTGATATTCATGAAATGATGGTTTCATCTATTACACTCCTAAATTGTTTAATAACTTCATCATTTATGGACCAAACTTAGTGCAGTTTCTTCTAAGATAATTAAACTATACAGTTTGGTTTCATTATGCCCCATTTTATAAACCCCAAATACATCATCTAACCCATTACCCATTAAACTAAATTTATTCATATAACATCCTTATGATGAAAGTTTTCTAACCAATCTATTAGCGCTTGGGACTTCTCGGTCGTGTGCTCTTGTGACAAACTGTGAAACAAGTCTCCAATGATGAAGTCATGACAAACAGTCAAACTAATCTCCAACATAATGTCAGTGATGAAGTCATGACAACAGTGAAACAAGTTTCCAATCATGTCAATGATGAAGTCATGACAAACAGTGAAACAAGTGTGTAATGTAATGTCAGTGATGAAGTCATGACAAACAGTGAAACAAGTTTCCAATCTAATGTCAATGATGAAGTCATGACAAACAGTGAAACAAGTGTGTAATGTAATGTCAGTGATGAAGTCATGACAAACAGTGAAACAAGTTTCCAATCTAATGTCAATGATGAAGTCATGACAAACAGTCAGACAAATCTCCAACCTAATGTCAGTGATGAAGTCATGACAAATAGTGAAACAAATCTCCAATCTAATGTCAGTGATTAAGTCGTGACAAACAGTGAAACAAGTGTGTAATGTAATGTCAGTGATGAAGTCATGACAAACAGTGAAACAAGTTTCCAATCTAATGTCAATGATGAAGTCATGACAAGTAGTGAAACAAATCTCCAATCTAATGTCAGTGATTAAGTCGTGACAAACAGTGAAACAAGTGTGTAATGTAATGTCAGTGATGAAGTCATGACGAACAGTGAAACAAGTTTCCAATCTAATGTCAATGATGAAGTCATGACAAATAGTGAAACAAATCTCCAATCTAATGTCAGTGATTAAGTCGTGACAAACAGTGAAACAAGTGTGTAATGTAATGTCAGTGATGAAGATAGGCGGTAAGTCAGCAGAAAAACCACCAAGAACTCACTACAACTGTTCAACCGGCAGGTGCTGGAAAACAGAAGAACTTCGAAGAAAAACTCTGAAATGTTAAGAAGCTTAAGAAGACAGACAGTGTGAGATGTGAAACTCCTTAAATGTTCTGTCTCTTTTGTGGGGAAACGTTTGAGGAATCCTGGATACAGTGCCAAAATTGCCAAGGTTGGGTGCACAAATTCTGCACTCAACTGGATGATGGAGACTTCTACTTCTATGACAATTGTAAAAAATAGACCTAGCCTACTAACAACACAGAAAATTTCTGTGCTTTGCAATAAAGTCACCCATATAGCATAGGACCCTAGCTTAGTCGTGGCTCTTTTCTATTTTAAAATTTGTTTTTTTTATCCAAAATAAACTTACTAATACTGAGGCAAAGGTGAGTTGTGTTGTTGCATAAAAAGTTGTTAATGTTGAACTGTGTTGTTGTATTAAGAGGGGCTGATACTCAGCTGAAAGCCGAAATTCAGTGTTATATTTAAAAACTGATTACATTCAGCATTAGGCTATAGATAGCAGCGTTACATTAAAAACGGTAGTTATGTCAGTGTTGAGCAGAGAGTGCTGTTAGTTATTCTGTCAAAAACTGACATAGGCTATAGGGTTCTATTAGGCTATGTAATTTCTATTAGGCCTATGTCTCCCCTGGACAGATCGTGTATTTTCTAGTCGGGCATTAATTTGTTTTGTGCTTTCGACAAGTTGTTCATTTTTAAGTTTTGAGATAGGCCTACAGCAGAATATGTGCTCTATAATTTTGTTGCTTTTGTTTGCTCACGAAATAAAGCATTTGGGAATAAAACACCCGGCGTCTATTATTGATTTTCGCCATTGTTTTGGACGATATCTAGACGTCGGCACTATGTCAGACTGACGATAACTAGATAGCGTCATCCTCTGACTGGACGATAACTAGATAGCGTCATCCTCTGACTGGACGATAACTAGATACCGTCATCCTCTGACTGGACGATAACTAGATAGCGTCATCCTCTGACTGGACGATAACTAGATAGCGTCATCCTCTGACTGGACGATAACTAGATACCGTCATCCTCTGACTGGACGATAACTAGATAGCGTCATCCTCTGACTGGACGATAACTAGATAGCGTCATCCTCTGACTGGACGATAACTAGATAACGTCACCATGGCGATAGATGAAAAATAAAGACGGAAACTGAAAATATGACAAAATTAGGATAAAACTACTTTTTGTAACGCATAAGGTGCAGTCATAAAAACACTTATATTCGTCAACTGAAGATGCGAGCGGGGTTTTAGTCACTGCAAAATTTCAGAGTCACAGGTGACATGTTTATATTTTTAAATCCTTGTCGAACGCTTAAAAAATCTCGCTTATGACGGTAAATGGCACTTTCACCCTACTTGTGCAGGTGTCACGAAATAGAGTACCCCCCCATTAGAATTATATCCCCTTAGCGAAATGAAGTATCCGGCCGGATGAATCTGAACGTGAAGGACTATCCCCCTCGTGCGAAAGTATCCCCCATGAGTCGTACGAAATCATCCCCCATTCAAAAAGTATCCCCCTGCAAATTAATTACAAATTGGGCTATTTAAGTAAATTTATAACCATAGTTGGTAAAAACGGTTAAAACTTAAAACTGAATCATAAACGAAAAATGTAGTCTTTTCAACGACAACAAATAAAAACGGAAAAACGGGACAAAAGAAACTAGAAAATAATTTCACTCTATTACATCTTGTACTGCAGTTTGAAAGTAAAAACTGTATTTAAACAATTTAATTTTAATCAACAAACAACCCAATTAAGTAACATTAATCTACAACAATTATTTTATTTTTATATGTTTTGTTTAGGCCTAATAAGAAATTGAGAAATTAAAAATATTGAAATCTTTCCTAATTTAAACTGTAAGCATAAGTCCACATAGGCTAAGTCCATGCTGACTAACATAAACTAACATAATTATTAAAAACCAAACTTTGTGAGTATGGAGTGTAGACTAGCTTACTTTATTAAAACTTGTAGGCCTACTTACAATTTTTACTTATATAAAACTTGATAAAAATTATGGAGAAATATAAGTCAGTTTATCAGTCAATCGGAGATTACTGTATATAAAGACAACATTTCGCATATTTGGATAACTTAGAAATTCAAATAACTTTTATAAATTTTATTTCTGGTACTGTGCTATTTATTTATGAAATGATGACATTAAATAGTGACGTAATTACCTGAATCCTTGAATGTACGGAGACAAAGTAGGGGATTTCATACAAAACGCAATCAGGACACAGTGTCATGAAGAGGGACTAAAGTTCTAATTAGATGACTTAATTGGTAGCGCGCGCTTGATATCGGTCGTTTCGTATCTATGGGTACACCAGCAAAGTCATTGAAGCCATTTGAGGCAACGAGCCAACTTCAAAGGCTCTTGTGTTCTGTGTGCTCTTGTAATCTCACGTTAATTAAGCAATGCCTCAAAGTTAATCCATTCGCATAATAAGTTCTTGATGCGATGGAAGACTTAGTGTCTAAAAGAAGGAAGACAAATATTAGCAGTCACAAACGACAGTGTACTTATAAGGGAATAAGGTGCTAATTAGGTGACTTGGTAGCGCGCGCTGGATATCGGTCGTTTCGTACCAGCAATGTCATTGAAGCCATTTGAGGCAACGAGCCAACTTCAAGGGCTCTTGTGTTCTGTGTGCTCTTGTAATCTCACGTTAATTAAGCAATGCCTCAGAGTTAGTCCATTCGCATAATTAGTTGCGTGAAGGTCTTGATGCGATGGAAATATCAGCAGTCATTCTTCCTTCTTTTAAACGACACGAACTTCGGAGATGGAAGAGTCAGAAACAAGCTGACTTGAACAACTTTTGCACAAAAGTACAGTCAAAGCAGCAAACATTAAGAATGAATTTCAAAAGCATGATTAACTAATAAAATGTGGTGTGCACTGCTTATTGTCAGTTCTACTGTATATTCAATACGTCAAAAATTATTCGCCTAATAGAGCCGTTAAGCAGGTGAACTGAATTTATGATCTGAAAGAGCGCATTCACTTTAGTGGAACAGTGCTTCAAACTTTGAAGGCTCACCTACAGTCACTTGCTTTAAATATTTATGGCTTTGGATTTTGATTAAAATATATATTCATAAATTAAAAGCATTAAAAAAATAATACCGTATACCTGTGCACTTTTATCCCCTGGGGATGATTTCACACGATGGGAGATAGAAATGGTTTATCCCCCCGGATACTCTATACCGGTATAGTCCATCCGGGGGATAAATTCATTCATCCCCCGGATAGTCCTAGGACGGATACTCTATTACTTGTGCAGGCTATGGCTCTTAGTTGATATAGCATCGCAACTTAGGTAGGCCCCTATACATATATCAACTATGCAAGTTAGTTAGCTAGCAGCAATGATCGGCATCCATTAAGCCCCACCAAGAGGCTTTGCTGCATTAACAACGCCACATAGCCAAACATCAGTTATCTGCATCGGATTTGAACACCGTTGATTGGCTATTGGCTATCGAGGAATAGGCTGCACGAATTTCAAACCCCGGTCGACCGTCCAGGGCGTCCACGAGGCAATTAACACCCTAATCACTTAAACATCTGGCAATCTGTAGAGGATGACCACTGTGTGATGTATATATAAGGACGTATATTTAGATAGAATGTGCTTGTTGAACTCATGTATATAACGCTGATGTTGGCGTAAGATTATATGTATTTATATGCACGATGTAATTGTAATACTGAACTCTATCAAATCGCGTTGTTAGACTGTTAGACACATCATTCCAGACGAAGTCGAGTAGACGAAAGGTCGAATGCTCGACAATAAAATTTGAAAAGTCTCTGTTTCAAAACCAGAGCCTTTTCTGAATTATACCTATTCCTTATGTCTAACATCAGCAACGCCTGGAATAGTCTAGGTCTATGGATACGAATCTAGCCCTTAACAGCCAACGACGACAGCGATTCTACAACAACTCTTACCAAAACAACTACAACAACGACTACAACAAGGGAGGCCACATTATACGTCGGCTCCAACTCAACAATGGACCACCAGCGAATCATCAACGCAACAACGACTACAGCTCAAGATCGAGAAATGCCAACAGAAGTAGTAGCTTTGGCCGTATGGCCACGGGTGACCAACGCAACAACAACTACTACTTACACCGCGACTACAACCACACAATAACTGGAACGGAAACCGTCACATCAGCAGTAACAACAACTAAGACAACAGCAACACACGCAACAACAGCAGCAACAACATCGACATCCAGCATCCAGGCGACCACAGAAGCAACAAGGCATAATGAAAAGCCAACTACGCTTGCATAGTTTCGGAAACGCCTGAAGACTATCTTATTTGTTAGAGCCCTTGGTCGGGAGCGCCTCTGAATCATTGAGTGGCGCTATACAAATGTTCAATTACAATTACAACAGTTACCCTACATAGGCAGCCAGAGCCCCTGCTACAACGCTAATTACGAGATCCAACTAAGCATGCTTAGTTACCCTACCTAGGCAGCCAGAGCCCCCGCTACAACGCTAATTACGAGATCCAACTAAGCATGCGTAGTTACCCTACCTAGGCAGCCAGAGCCCCCGCTACAACGCTAATTACGAGATCCAACTAAGCATGCTTAGTTACCCTACCTAGGCAGCCAGAGCCCCCGCTACAACGCTAATTACGAGATCCAACTAAGCATGCGTAGTTGACCCACCTACAGCGTGCATAGGAGAATCAGCTTGATATTTAAGGCAAATCACGTACATTCTGATAACTACGCAAAATTACGTGGATCAACTCAAGGCTTAGTAAGCTAATTTTTAGCTATGAATCTTAGTTGTGTTGCCTGCGGATTCAGCTGATTTAACTTTGCAAATCTAAGAGTGTACGTATAGAGATATGCATATATGCTTGTATAAAAATATGCATGTGTGCATGTTTAGAGGTATGCATGCATGCATGTGTGTATAGAGATATATTCATGTATGTACGTATAAAGATTTACATGCATGTATGTATGCATGTATGTATGTATAGAGATTTGCATGTTTCTGGAGATATGCCTTTATGTATAAACTAGCAATTTTTACCCGGCGTTCGCCCGGGTTTTCCCCAGGCGTAATTTTTAACGGCTGCAAATAAAGGCTACTTACTTACTATATTTGCTGATGGGCTTCAAATATTTAAAAAATGTCCATATATCTGAATGGAAACGATATTTAGAGGTGAACATAGTTGCTTTGCCCGTGTACTGCACGGGTTATCTCTACCTTATAATTATAGGCAATATTATTATTTTGTTCCCCGTTCTTTACGGTTTATCTCTACCTGAAATAGGCGTATTATTTTGTTCCCCGTACTACACGGGTTATTTCTAAATTATAATAGGCGTATTATTTGCCGTTGGCCAGCGTGACGTAAGATTGCATATTTAGCCGCGTGACGTAATTTAAGATTGCATATTAATTTTAGTGACGTGGACAAATGGGCATGCTTATAATGTCCATAAATCGGAATTGAAAGCAAATTATGAGCTGAAAGTAATTGGGATGAGATAGAAATTCGAATAGCTAAAGTAAGTTTCGAGTTGCTTTGACCTAGAAAATCGGCAATGGCCGTGGTTGCAAAAAATGTGAGCTTAGTGTAATTAGGTCACCAAATCTGTAAATGGTTGCGCTGACCTAGAAATTCGCCCGTGGCGACTTCTGATTGGTTGCTAGATGCTCCGTGTGACGTAAGATTGCTTATTAAGCATGCGTGACGTGAACAAATGGCCTTACTATGGGCGGTATTGAAATAAGCTCGCTGAAAAGTTAAATTTAAAATGGCCATATATCGGCGTTTAAATAAAATTGCGAACTGAAAATAGTCGCGTTGACCTAGACGTTGCGTAATAATGCTTTGTAAATTTTTTCAACTCGCTAAACCGTTCCGTTTCGGAGCCTTTAGCCGGACAGCGATGCATTGCAAACATACATACATACATACGGAAGGACAAACTTTAAGAATTATAGTATAAGATTGCAAACGTTGACAATCAACTTCGTTGGTAGCTTTCTGTGTATGTGCGCGAGAACTCACCTGTGCTTATAAACTTAACAATTTATGTGGCCATTAATTTACGTACAAGCAAACATTTTATTCCATTGAGTTGTGTCCCGCAGGTGCTAAAGAAATCCTCATCTACATACCGCAGTTAAATCGCCACGGTACTAAAGTTTTATCGTTAAAAATACTGAGTAAGTTATCGATTAAGACTATATCCACCGTGGGTTTCGTATACTGCAGCGTTCAACCAGGTCTAAAAATTCCAATACAGCTTCCCGTGGTGTGCTTTCTCCTATGGACAAAAATCAGTCGAGTCCATTGGACGATTAATTATATATAATAGCCTCGTATAAAATGTTTTGCAATGATAATTCTGCTTGTAATTAATAGTCGTGGCAACCTTTGCAGATCCGTGGACGTGATACGGAAGGCAATGCGTCTTGTGTGAAGGTTTTGCTTCATTTCATCCACGAGTTGCGGAGCAACGTAGAAGGTCGTTGAGACCGTAGCCATGTCACTCGGTCCGCTTCCGACAATGTTTACCTAAGTAAACGTCAGAATAACTCCAACAGTTCACATATAACAGAGACAACAGTTTCACATTACATTACATTACACTACATTAAATTACATTAAAGTACAGTACACTATATTATTACATTACATTACATTACATAAGACAGCAGGACTACAGCCCGGTCGCCGGATGCTTCGTTCTGCGATGCGGAATGATATCGTTGTTCGACGCTCTCGATACGTACAAGTCGGGGCTTCTCTGTCACTGGACCATCGTTATGGAACAATTTACCTATTGAAACTCGCTCAGTTCCACTTATTGCTGACGGCATTGCATTTTCTCGAACATTAAATTGTACTTTAATGTAATTTAATGTAGTGTAATGTAATATAATGTGAACATTTCCATCTGACTGATATATAGCAACACACACAGCTCCTCTGAGAGGGTCTTAAGACGCGCTATACATGTACAAGTATTCTGTTACATTGCATTACAATGTTAGCATTCTCCAAGTGCTCTCTGCATGCGTATGAAAGTGCATCATACGTATGTATCGTTCCATAACCGTTTTACACAAATGCAAGGTAATAGCATTACTGCTCATACAGAGAATGGTGACAATGAGAGGACCTGAAGGGATCAAGATTCCGCTAACTATAGGGCCACTAAACAGAATTTATAATTACCCGGTACTAATAAGCACGGACATGGAACATCTGTATTCTGTAGTAACAGATGAGTTGAGAAAAGCCTATGGCTATAGAACTAATAGAATAATGGGTTGTTCAATGTTCTTAATTAGTGTCTTAACTAAACAGTGAAGATATACAAGCAGACAAGGTAAGTTAACAGTATATTATTATTACCGGTATCTAGGATTTGTCAAAAACGTTGTAATAAAACTTTGATTGATTAGTTGATTGACTGATAATTCATAACCCGAGTCGGTAAAGAAGGATAAGATAGGTTGTCTAAATTTGGGCGGAACATTATCAGGTGTCATGAACAAGAAATCGATTAGTTAAACATCCATCAGTCTGTCATTATCATTTTAAGCCTTACAGTCATCAAGTTCTCTATAATTTCAAGGACATTTGATGCGCTTATATCTACGGTCTCCACTAAAGACCTAACGATTCCTTCTGCCAACCGCAGAAAACGATTAAACTGTTCATCTCCATCCACCAATCAGGCTAAGAACCACTTACTTCCAGCACTTAATCCTCCCCGGACTCGTCTCACAACATCCCCACGTATCAAGAATTCTAATTGAGAAGACTCGATTATACGATAGATTTCTGGGAACAGGTAGAATTTTATTAAAACACGTCGCTCTGTATAAGTCGTAGAATCCAGTCTAAATTACCCTGTTCGTTTCAGCTTCATCGTCGAGGAACTTCAGGTCTTCAAAGTCATTGGCGAACGCCTGAAAGACCTGATACCTGAAAAAAGAGATATCTCCGTGGTATACCTGCTAATAAACCACATGCTACCATGGCAGCTCGTTTATTGAAGTCAGATGACTCCCATGCACGGGCGAGGACATGTATGTATGTATGCATGCATGTTATGCATGTGCGTATGTATATGTATGTATATGTATATACATGTATATATACGTATGCTTGTATGTATATATGTATGTATATTTGTACTTGAGTATGTAGATATGTATATAAGTATAAGTCTTTATGTATGTATGTATGTATGCATGTGTGTATTTATGTATGTATGTATGTATGTATGTATGCATGTATGTATTTATGTATGTATGTATGTATGTATGTATGTATGTATGTATGTATGTATGTATGTATGTATGTATGTATGTATGTATGTATGTATGTATTTATGTATGTATATAGTTGTGTGTGTATATGTATGCATGCGTGTATGTATGTATACATGTATATGTATGCATGAATGCGTGTATGTGTGTATTTATTTATGTATGCATTCATGTATGTGATCGGGTCGGATTTTCTACAGTGTGTACTGCAGGGTCCGGTTCTTAGAAATTAGGCCAAGGAAACTCCGGTCTTCAACGGAAAGGCTAGTGTACGGCTGAAGTAATGATTTAATCAAACTTTAACAGCTCGTCCGCAGTTAAGGGCGAGCGGAAGGCTAGAAGTAGTAGTTGTAGTAGTTTCAGTTTTACAACACTGTGATTATATAGACCAGTAGCGTCGCCCACCTCCTTTATCCAGGCTTGGGACTGACACTGCCTGCAGAGTACGAGCAGTGGCGGAGTTGAAAGCTAGCTAGCGAACATAGACCCCGACTTGTAGGGCGATTTAGCTAAACATCACCTATCAGTCGAACTCTAAATTGGCAAAGAACTCCACTAATTAAATGGCAATAGACTCAGCGGTTGAAAATGGGAACTACTACTACTATTATACTATAATTGTGCATAGTAGTATAATAATATTATTTATTGCTGTACTAACAAAATAAACTACTACTACTTGTACTTATTACTATACTAGTAGTCTAGTACTATTCATATCCCTATTTATATCCTTAGACAGCCTTGCTTATAGCGCCTTTGAGGGATTCCTAAGCATAATGAGCTTTATGAAAGTACAGATACAGATACCGCTTTATATATACAATCAGTATTGCTACACATTCGTTCATTCATTTTAAACATTTATTTAGCGCCGCTTATAGAGTCCTTCTCAGAGGCGCTTCCTGCGCTATTCTAAGTCAGTGCTTCCCAAAGTGGTGGTCCGCGGACCGATGCCGGTCCGCGAACCCTCAGTTGCCGGTCCGCAAAGTGAGTCAAGAAACTGGTCAAATTGTCTCGGAATCAAGAAATGGCTATTATGTTTTTAAATGTCATAACAATAAAGACTTATTAGGCTAGTATTAAGAGGACAACGGAGTCATATAATTGGCCAAACGTGCATTTAAATCAATTTTAATACATTTTGAGGAATTTTGGATTATCGAAAACGAAAAAGATAAATAATTAATAAATTTGGAACCGCTCCTCCTGCAGTTGGAAAATTCCTGCCGGTCCGTGACACTGAGAGTTAATTCCTGCCGGTCCGTGACACTGAACAGATTGGGAAGCACTGTTCTAAGTGATGTTGTTCTATAATACTACTATTACAACTATTAGTATATTACTCTTAATTCTACCACTATTTATATTACTGGTTGTGTAGTTTAATTACGATTTTTTTATAGTTGAACGGCTGTTAAACTCACCCCCTGTAGGACTTTTTGGCCGCTGAACAGCCAAGTACGAACAGCGCCGCAAGAACCAAGAGCGTCTTCATGTTCAGACCAGAATAAGTTTGCGACTGAACCGTAGCCTCGCCTTTGATTTCCTATTTAAGGACACGGTTTTGAAACGCCTTTTTCGGATCAGCAACTGTTCGTTCTTGTGGACACTTCACTGTTATCTCCGGCTAATAATACGTCATTTCCTCTCTGAGATGGATCTTATCTCCTGAGAAATATGGCCCACGGAACCACCTGTCGTCAAATATGATAAGATGCAATGAATTCGACTTCAGATAATTAAACAGATAATTATTATTAGACAACATCAGGTTTAATGTGTACCTGCGCATTTAGTCTTAGTGTTTAAATGTTACGTTACCCTTCATATCGTACTCTAGAAACGGCACCGGTCCAGCTATTAATATGTCTAATCATTTGTATTTCTGCTGATTATAATGTACTAGATGTTTGCCCGTCCTAAGACGGTTGAAAAGAATTTGAAAATCGCCCTGCATGTTGCATGATGAACAGCACGGCAATTATAGACTATCGCGGAAATTTGAATATGAGCAACGGTTTAAAACAGCTCTGCGCCACCTACTGAAACGAAAAGAGTGCAGTTTATTACGACCATCATAACGTATAGGATTTTAGCAGCGCCACCTACCGAAACAAAAGGAGTCCATAACGTTACAGAAAAGCTGACTTCAGGACTTCGTGACATTTCTCTTTACCATTAGGCTACTTACTACCACTACTGCTACGGCTACAACAACTACTAGGCCCTACAACCATTATTATACTATTACTGCTATTACCACTATTTCCGTAATCCATATTGCTATTTTTATTAGCATTCTGTGCAGTCTATAGTGACGACTATCATCTCAAGCGCATGACTTGATACAGATTTGTTTCAGCCGAATCCACCTTAAGTCCGTATCCGATGTAAGTGACTCCTGCATCGATGACTCGAGACCCGACGAGTCATGCATGTAAGACTGACATGTCGAATTATCAAGCCAATTATTAGCAGAAACGTTTACGGCTTTTTTAGAGGCAGTTTCGGATGACTATCGCTGATAGGGCTTCTGTTTGCAAGGAGATACGCAACGCAGACCTCTCTTGGTCTCGGCTGCGCCACGTCGTCTGTGAATCGTCTATATTATAGTCGGTCTGTGTAACATTATATATATATTCGTTTATTGCTATTATAATTATTATTATTATTATTATTATTATTATTATTATTATTATTATTATTATTATTATTATTATTATTATTATTGTTATACGACATTATTATACGACATTATTATTATTATTATTATTATTATTATTATTATTATTATTATTATTATTATTATTATTATTATTATTATTATTATTATTATTATTATTATTATTATTATTATTATTATTATTAGTGGTAGTGGTAGTGGTAGTGGTAGTGGAAGTGGTAGTGGTAGTGGTAGTGGTAGTGGTAGTAGTAGCAGCAGCAGCAGCAGCAGTAGCAGTAGCAGTAGCAGTAGCAGTAGCAGTAGTAGGAGTAGTACTAGCTGTTGTTATTGTTTTTTGTAGCATTAATGGTTGTATCAGTCGGTGTATATAGTGGCATATTGCACAGTCTTTTTGCCGGTACCAAATTGTTCAGTTTGGCGACAGGGAATTGTGCAGGCGAACATTTACTCCGCGGTCGTTCCATGGAGTCCGCTAATTAGGTTCAAACATGCAATCGCTAGATTACATGCAAATTGCAAAACCGAATGGATCAGCGTGTTGCACGAATTTACCATTGCCCGCAGCAACATTACCTGACTGAATGACACAGTGTGGCGTGTTTGGTGCCGCACTGTAGTGTTTGATGGCATGAGAGATTGATGATCATTTACTATACAGCAAAAGTAGCATT